>NDXB01006302.1:10360-23647 GCA_002631895.1 Agapornis roseicollis | reverse complement strand
CACGCAAAGAGTTGTGGTCAATGGCTCAGTGTCTGGCTGGAGACCAGTGACGAGTGGTGTCCCTCAGGGATCAGTGTTGGGACCGGTCCTGTTCAACATCTTTGTCGCTGACTTGGACAGTGGGATTGAGTGCACCCTCAGCAAGTTTGCCGATGACACCAAGCTGTGTGGTTGGGTGGATACGCTGGAGGGAAGGAATGCCATCCAGAGGGACCTTGACACGCTTGTGAGGTGGGCTGATGCCAACCTCACGAGGTTTAACCATGCCAAGTGCAAGGTCCTACAGCTGGGTCAGAGCAATCCCAGCAACAGTTATAGGTTGGACAGAGAAGAGATTGAGAGCAGCCCTGTGGAGAAGGACTTGGGGGTGGTGGTCGATGAGAAAATGAACATGAGCTGGCTTCAGTGTGCTCACAGCCCAGAAAGCCAAGCGTATCCTGGCCTGCATCAAAAGAAGCATGATCAGTAGGTCAAAGGAGGTGATCCTGCCCTTCTACTCTGCTCTCGTGAGACCTCACCTGCAGTATTGTGTGCAGTTCTGGTGTCCTCAAAAAGGACATGNGAACATGAGCTGGCTTCAGTGTGCTCACAGCCCAGAAAGCCAAGCGTATCCTGGCCTGCATCAAAAGAAGCATGATCAGTAGGTCAAAGGAGGTGATCCTGCCCTTCTACTCTGCTCTCGTGAGACCTCACCTGCAGTATTGTGTGCAGTTCTGGTGTCCTCAACATAAAAAGGACATGGAGCTGTTGGAACAAGTCCAGAGGAGGGCCACGAGGATGATCAGGGGACTGGAGCATCTCCCATACAAAGACAGGCTGAGAAAGTTGGGGCTGTTCAGCCTTGGGAAGAGAAGGCTGCATGGAGACCTCATAGCAGCCTTCCAGTATCTGAAGGGGGCCTATAGGGATACTGGGGAGGGACTCTTCATTAGGGACTGTAGTGACAGGACAAGGGGTAACGGGTTAAAACTTAAACAGGAGAGGTTTAGATTGGGTCTAAGGAAGAAATTTTTTCCTGTTAGGGTGGTGAGGCACTGGAATGGGTTGCCCAAGGAAGTTGTGAGTGCTCCATCCCTAAGACAAGCCCAGAAGTAATGCGAAATTTTATATGAGTTTTAACTTGGCAAACTGCAGCATACAGAGTAATGGCAAAACACATCTGCTTAGGGCTTCATTAAATAAAATTAGTTCCATGTAAAACTTGTGCAATGGAAAACACTAATGCTACTGGAAACTCAAGGGAAAAAAAAAGTATAAGAAAGAGTTAAAACTATGTTCACATTAAATAGTATTATTTATTTGCTCTTCAGAAAGCAGAAAGATACATCATGAACAAGATAATATCAATTTAAGGGCAGAGTAAATAAGAGTAAACAATTACATGTGATGGAGTGGAATATCAGTAACAGAAAAAACTATAAAACTCAAGAGGCTGGTTTACTGGCAGCAATAGAATTGTCAGTTGACATTTGCCTTCATAGGGAATGTTACAAGGATAATGAATTATGATTAAAAGCAGAAAAATATTGCTGTTACACCCCTGGAGTGAAAGCAAGATGAGAAACACCGTGTGTGAATGTTAACAGCCTGTGTACAGAGGTCAGCTTGGTGAAGCACACTGTTACTGCTTTTGATTTCTAAAAACTCTTCTATATACTGAAGTCCACTAAATGTTCATAAATGCAAAATATTCTCATTCTCCAAGAAATGTGTTGGAAAGATAGCTATAATCCATATGGAAATCACTGTCCCAGGATGTTAAGCAAGGAAACTCTTTAGTAAGATTCAAAATAATATTAGAAAGTTACTTGTGTGTAAATGGCATTTGTAGATAGAAGATCAAAGACAAATGTCACAAAGGTATTAGAGAAGCAATCCAAAGAATAATTTCTTTCAGAGAAAAGCTGCACAAACAGGCTATTGCATTATGGGAATATTTAGATTATGATGAAAATAATATTATTTGTAATTTTTTATTCCAGACACATCTTCTTTGCTTCCCTATCTCACCTTCAAGTTAAAATAGAGGAAAAGGAATAGTTTGTGAAATTAATATTCCATGTTTTACAAGCCATCTTTATTTTAAAATATCTAGCTTAGGATACTGTCAAAGGAATTTATCAAAAAGTCTCCATATTCAGAAAGATTTGAGTAAGCAAAACATCAGCTAAAAATACTTACATACCTAGAGAAGAAAAGAAATAGAATCTTATAGCGTGCTTCTAGGCAGAGCCAAAATCTGTGCCTTGTGGTATGAGATGCCCTGGAAGACAAGACCTTCTGAAGAAAATGTAGATGTTTCTGGAAAAATAAAAGTAAAGCTTCCTTTCATGAAACAAAAGAATTCTTTAAGGCACTGAAACCCTTATTTTATTGACTGATTTGATTTGCTTTAATTTCTTAAACAACTGACTAGTGTAATCTCATTAGTTACCACCCTAAACAAAATGGAGGCTATGTGGAGTATTTAAAGTGGCATTTAAGTTGTAGAACACAAATGAAGTACAAACAAAATAAATCATCTAACCCAGATGAATTAGATGGCAGATGTTGGACTTATCATCCAGATACTGGTAATTCATCCTGCTCAAATCCCTTGTCCTGCATTTCATATAATTGGAAGAACAGAATAGGAACTGGCTGTTGTACAGTTACACAGTGTTTTCAGCTCAGGAGCAAGATGCCAGAGAGATATATGTGAGATAAACAACTTTTGCAAAAGTGAGTTTAATGCAATCATATATTGTGAGTATTCTTCATTTTCTTCTCAAATAATAGTAAGTGCTTCCAGATAGACAGATCTTTCCATCTGGAAAGCAGAGGATTTACAGGACTCAGTGTCAGTGCTCCTGGCCTAGTCTATAGTCTCTTTTCTTATTCAAACATTTTAAAGACAGATTTAGCAGAAAGGTTGAATTTTCTCATGGTTGGCCAGTGTTCACCACTTCTGGAAAAAGAGAAAGCATGGGATCAGATAATTTGTTAGACATGAGGTGATTCCAAGTACCTCAGGAGGAACTAGACATTCATGGTAATGCAGCTTTTTCTAAGTTTCGTAACTGAGGGAGTTTATACCTCTACTGTTCCTAATGAGACTGGCTGTCTCATTACCATATATCAAACAATAGCTTAGTATGCTGCAGGTCTGTGGTACCGTTATGAAAGATACTTACCTGCCAGATGTGGCACATGAAATGTAGAAATGTGTATGAAAACAGCTGCTGAGAGTGTGAAGACAGCAGACTGCTCTGACCAACTGATGGCTTATGAATCATATTACATCATATCATACCATACCATATCATTAGAATGGTTCAGCTTGGAAAAGGCCTTAAAGATCATCTAGTGCCAACCCCTCTGCCACGGGCAGGAACACTTTCCACAAGACTAGGTTGCTCAAGGCCCCATCCAACCTGGCCTTGAACACCACCAGGGATGGGCAGCCACAGCTTCTCTGGACAACCTATTTCAATGTCTCACCACCCTCATAGTGAAGTTTTAACTAGTATCTAATCTAATGCACAAATCTTGTTTCCAGCAAAGCTGATAAGCACTCAGGACAAGCCTCCTTGACTGTGCTGGACCTGGGATATTCAAGAGACAGGATCAATCTATCAGTTTGGGTAGTACTAGGAAAAATTGTAAAGCTGGGAGTCTCAGGATATGACATGGCAAGCATTTTTCTCCAACTAAATAGTTATGAAAATGTTTTAGGGGAGCACTTGCCATTCTTTTCAACATTGTTTAAAGAGCATGTAAGATATGGAGTCCTACAGATCCTTTAATTACATTCTTAACAATTTCATCATTTATTCTGGAGGCAAGATGGAGCTACCTTTCAGAGCTAATGTAATTTTTACAAACATCACATTTATGGATATGTGCTGCTGTGTTATATATGAAGTCTGAGGATAACACTAAACACAAACAAATGAGCTGAATTCTGGACTCTTGTGGATGTTCTTGGTAATTTGGGTAAACGATAAATACATCCATCTTAATGTCCTCCCTATCAGCACCATAAATGCTGTTTCAATACTGGAACTGAGAATTCAAAGTGTGTCCTGTGCTCAGATCCTGGACAGTTGTGGTGATTTGATGGGTGATTACTGTCAAACGCAACCACTTGTTCTCCTGTGTAGGTTCTGTTTTATTGTGGAACACATTTTACTAATATGTTACAGTGCTTTAAACTGGTTGCAGTAGTATGTGGGGGGTTTAAAGTTCATCGTCTTGTGATGAAAGAGGCACTGGTCTTTATAAGTATTATTGTGCCTGAATGATTTTATTGATTGCATTGTTGCAGGCTGATTTCCTTACCATATCAAATCTCACTGGCAACCTCAGTGACTGCTAGTTTACGTTCTTGGACTGCCATCTAATTGACTTACGTAGACTGATTACTGTTTTCTGATGTTTTAATAAAACCTTTTGGCATGGTAGTGGTAATTTATTTCATTGCAAGTAACTATATATGCTAATCATAGGCACAATAAGGAGAACAGTGAATGCCAAACAAAACTTCGTTAAACTCACAGCTATGTTTGGGGAAGAAAAATGCATGTGTAAGTGAGCTGAGCTGGCTAGTTATCCTTATTAAACAGCCAAAGAATTGTGCAGCATCACAGGAAGTTCAATAAATAAAATGAAAATGCACATTAGAAGAGATCAAGCAGCTCCTAATGTCTTCAAGCAATTTCAAAGCAGATGAATACAGGCTCTCTGCCTTTTCCAACTTCTTTTTGGGACCCTAGGCATGGTGAAAGTGCATGGGGGCCAGGAGCAAAATAAACATTTTCTTTCTTGCAAGTGTTTGAGGGGTCTGTCTCCTAAGAAATGCTCATCATTTCAGCTCCCAGACAGTCAACATGCTCAGAAGTGTTTTGCAGAGAATGATGGAGCAAAGGGCTTAAGCAACTCCATATGTGTAACAAAATACAAGCAGAGGAGTTTATGTTGCCAGGAGGACTTTCTCTTCTTAAGTGAATCACTGCATGTAAGGGTCTGCATAGCTGCTGGTCTCAGCACGGCATCTATTAGTGGGGTCCATTCAGAACCTGCACAGCATCCTAGCTCTCTTTTCTTGCTTTTCTTTTCACCTCTTGTTGCAATAATCTGTCCCATATCCTCTTCTGTTTCTCTTGCGTCACTGAGAACCACATTTTGCTCAATGCTCCTTTTTAGTATTTTCACAACAGTAGCATGCATTCCTGCTCTTTTCTTTCTCTTATTGACTCAAATGTGCTTAAGCCCCCAGGTACAATGGCTACCTTTGAGATTCCTTAATGTCTGCAAAGACATCCTTCTCATTATCTTTCTTCCTTGAAAGAAAAAAAAAGTAAGAACTTGTTTTCTCCCACTTCATTTTTGTATTGCAAGGCCGCAGCTGGCAAGCTGCATCATTTTTGTATTCTTTTTTTGTTTATGAACTCAGCTGTCTTGGAACTGCAGGTGTAAGCCCACAAGAAAAACAGTGGAACATATCAGAGTAAGATCACTGCTGAAGGCTTTATTTTATTAAAACTTTCTTGAAAGGCTAAAGTAAACATGACATTTCTTCTCCCCGAAAAGTAGTTGCCGGATTAGATTCATAAACAGAGTTTCCATTGCTGACCTCAGTTCCATAATCTGCTTCAGTGTGGGCAACCCACAAAGGACACCACAGGGGGAATGAAACAAGAAAGACACAAACCAACAAAGAGTTCTGGAAGGAAGATGGAAAGAGAAAAGTGAAACTCTGCATAAATCCTTGAGCAGCCCAGCACACCTCAGAAAAGTATGAAATACCTGTGAAGTTCATTGGCCATCTTGCCTTTGGATATAGGCATCTGTCCTAACAATAACCAATATGGTGTGGATGGTGTCCTGTCTTAAAACTCTCACCCCTCCATTCTGACTTTTATGAGTGCCTGACAACTCATGTGTGAAGAAGTCCTGCCAATTCTTCCCAGGATGTTTGCTGCGGGAGCCTTCTGATGAGCCACCTCCATTCTTCCAGGGGAAATCTCACTCCCTGGGGTCTTCTCTTGTCCATTCTCAGCTGTAGAAGAGCAGTGTCATGGTATAGTAAGTTCAGCTCTTAGGACACTGACATGTACTTTATAAGCCTCCACACAGCAGAAATATGAAAGCAGGGACTCCACTATAGTTGTTTTTAGTAAACTTTGTCTCCCAGTGTAATCGTTTCGGTTCTTGTTTTGCTTCTGCCATGGCATCCTAGGCATATGATACATGTTTCTACTATACACTCCTATTGCTGATGCCAACCCTGTGCTTCCTTGAACAATATTTCCAGTATCACTGTAAATGTGAATAACCTTCTGGCCAATAAGCTACTTATCTGTGGCACAGTCTTGGCCTGGCAAACCACAAGATGGCTGGCAGCCTGCAGTACCCAAGTGCTACACTGGCAGTCTGAAGCAGCCCGATTGGAAAATGTATAACTGAACACCAAAGATGATATAAAGTACCAGTATCATCTACCTCCCATAGATTAGAGGGCAGAAAGAGAAGTACTTTGTAATAAAAAGACAGAACACCAGTGAAAGGGCAGTTGAAAGAATATCTATAAAATAATACTTGGTTTTATGCCCAGTTTCTTCCAGATATGCTATAACCACACTACAAAGAGGCAGGGTAGAAAGGATAAGAACAGCTCTGTTGGCTGTGTACTTGAAACCTGAACAGCACTCACAAGCTCAGACTGCATTCATCCAGGAAAGAAGGATAAGGATTTTCTCTGTAGATGACAATAGCAGCATAAGCAACCAGACAAAACTATGAATGAATACAGAATCCAATTTCAGCTCCTGTACAAAACAGTATCTGTCCTGGCATTTATAAATACAAACCATTCCTCTGTGCTTTACATCTCACATAAACAAGAAATTTAAGCTTCTGGTGTAATTACATTAGTGCTTAGAAAGATTTATTATTAATATAGGCTATATATGATATGTTATGTTGTACAATCAAAGTAGGGACATTAATGTTTTCACATCTGAGGCATGAATCAGCAGAAATTTAACAGCTGGTATTAATTGTTTTTATATTAGTCTCAGACTACCCAAAACTGTTCATGTTTTTATCTACATGGAACCATTCTTTAGGTCATATGGGTTAAAAATTACAGCATCTGTTACTCTTATTCAAGCTTTATTATCATATGATAAAGAGAAAGGAAGGACAATACCATGCACTGGTTAGAGTGTTTTCCCTTACTTAGAACCATTTTATGTCTTTTCAGCTCCAAAATACCTTAAAAAAGCACCCTATGACAATTTCTTTCCACGGAAGTCTTGTACAAAGGTACCATTAGAAAAGGGACTTAGAAAAACTTATGCTGAATTCTGTAGCTAGCTCTGATCATCCAGGATGTAGAAAAATCAGCTCAAACAGGAAAAGGCACCTTCTGGCATATCAAGCCCAGTTTTCTTGTTTTCATAGGCATGACACTAAGTATACCAGAAGGTCCATTCAGTATTAAATTCCCTGAAGCAGCTGGACTGCAAATATATCTTTTCAGTCCTTATCTGTATTTATCAGTAAAGTCGTAAATCAGCTGTATCAAATAGAGAACAAGGAGGCTATCACCAACACACTACTATAATAATCTCAATTCTGGCACATTACTCACGATAACTAATCACTACTTGGGCTATAGACAGAGAATGATTTTATTTCATGGGCACCATTCTCCTAACAACAATCTGTCAAAGGCGCATCCCTATGCTGCCACAATACAGAGGCAATGAAACTAGTGTGAGCATAAAACTGTTAGGATTTTTAGCAATTGTTCTGAAGTCTTCCCTTCATCTCAGGTTTTATACATCATGAGATTTCTCATCTTGTATTTACAAAATAAAAGAGATTGCTCTATTTTAGAGGGTCACTTCAAAAGGCGCTTAGGAAGGAGGAACACTAGAAACCCAGAGAGTGAAGCAGAACTACTATAGACACACACCTTTTCCCCTTGTCTTCAAGCACCTCCATGGAAATAATACTGCAAATTGCACAGAGTAGTGTTATAGTGCATTTCTCGTTTGAAACTACTTAGCAGACATCTCCTTGAAAGTGGAGCATCTTTATGTTAGAAGGTGAAAATGGAGTTGCAGAGAAGTGCAGTGGTGTAGATATGAACACCTCATTTTCGGGCAATCGAGAGAGCTAGGAGAATGCCTGTGGCATACGCAAGGAGGTATTTTCTTTGCAACCAACGCCATCTGCTTGTACCATATGAAAGAACTGGAAGCAATTAAGCTGCATGACTGAGTAGCAGACAGTTTCAGGAGGGAAAAAAGTATCACAAACTTCTTAACTGAAGAAAAATGGCTAGCATGGAAAGATAAGCAAGATTCAGAAAGGTTTATTATTTGCGTGTGTTTCTAGCAATTTTAATGTCATCTGCTTTGTCCAAACCACATCAGTCTGCAAACATGGGCTGCAAACTTCACAAGAATATTTATTTCTACAGAGAACTAGGCTAGTAGCCCACAGTGAGCCATTTTTAAACAGTTTAAGCCTTCATCTGTTCATAGGGAACATAATGTCTTCATATTTATTTATTAGCCAGAGCCATTCACTTTATGGCTATTTATCTATGAAGATTGCTCTCAAGCGAGTTCTTTATGTGTGCCTACTATCTCAAATGCCAGGTTTACTGGTTGTTGTCACTGGGTACTAATTCTCTTTGCAATGCTTCTGGCTGAATGAATACTGTTAACCTTAAAAATCTGTTTTATAGTAAGAATTTTTACATACATGGATCTGCAGTCTTGCTTCTGGAAATAGCTCTTTTTTCAACTTAAAGTTTGATATTTTTGTGGACACTCCAACAAATACTAACAGCTGGGAATATTTAAAGGAAATAAGATGGGTCCAGAAATGGCAAGATGCATTTTTGCCCTCTTACCTGATCAAATAGGATAAAAAATTGTTGCAGTCTGTTTGATCGAACAACTCTTCTGTGACTTTCAAAGCACACCGATCTTTGATCCTAACCAGAAAGCATAGGTCTCCTTGTTGGTTTTTCAGTTTTAGCTACAGTCCAGAAGTGAATAATGAGCTATTTCAGAATTTCAAAGGACAAAGTTCCTTCCTTAACTCTTTGCAGCCTTCATAAGCCAAAGAATTGAGAACGACACTAACTACGTACTTTTTCCATCTCTAAATACATTTGTTTTAGGTAGTGAAGGAGTTGCTTAATTTAATCAGTCTAGGAGTGGTGCTAATGACTTTCCTGAGGAAGACTGTCCAGGTGCACTGGTGCAGCTCTGAGCTTAAAACAAAGAGAATCACAGTCCATGTCCTCTGACTTTTTCTGTTCTCTCCCTGAAACTTTCTACCTGTCCCTTGGGTAAAGTTTCTTTTTTATACAGAGCCTCAAGGGTGCACTTTGTTGGTTTTCTAGGCAGAGGACAACCCAAAGAGTTCAAGTATTAACATCCTGGCAAAAAGCAGAGCTGAGAAGTGTTTCAGTTCCATTTAAATGGAGCTGAGAAACATGTGGAAATGATTTAACTCATACATTCCTTATCTTAACTAACAGCTAGTATTTTTTATTAACAGTCTTTATATTCAAGCTTTATTTTACAAAATAGTTAACTGTAGAAATCTAAGAGAAGAAAAATCATCACAGTAGCATCTGTGAAATAATGACTCATATGCCTACAGAGTCACTGTTTTACACTAACAATATGCAAAGCCAAGAGAAGCTTTCATTAATGATCTCTACTCAGGGATTGATGGTCACACAAATGGCAGGCATCTGCTGTTCCAGAAATGAACTAAACTAATTTAATTTCATCTCTTGAAAGAAAATAATACCCACAAAAGTATCAGACACAGTTTTTCTGTGTTTTTCTTATTTTGGAGACTTGGTTATTGATTCCAGTGACAAGCTGGGCACATGAATATAAGATCATAAGGAAACTTGACAGACTTTGAAATGGAGGCTTTGAAAAAACAAATGCACAATGCAAACTGAGGAAGAACTGATGTAGAAGTACATTGACAAAGAAATAAAAATGTGTAACAGCAGGTAGAAATCACAGAATGAAAGGTGAATTGACTCCTTGGATTTCCAGTAAACATACATGCACATGTGTACATTTCTCTTGTGACTGAAATTGAAGCTCTCTTATCCCTTATTCAGATACTTAGACATCAAATCCTCCACTTTCCTTTTGTACACTGGATCATTAGATAACTACCTCAGCTTTTCAGAAGAGTATAATTTCCAGGGACATGTGAACTTTTCTGTATCCTACCTTCACATAGTAGGCAACTAAAGAAAACATGGAGTTAAATGGATTCTACAATTAGACCTCAGCTCCTTGAAAACCAACTTTTTGTTCTGAGGAGTCTACTCATCTTATAGAAGGAGGTGGATGACAGAAGGTAGTTCTAATATACCACTTAAATCAAATTCTTGATGAGATAAATGAACAAAGTTTCACTGATATCAGCAAAGCTGAAGTGATTCATACCAAGTAAGGGGAAGATCCTTAATCATTGATTATACTGTTATTTATCTACTATTAATTATGCTTTTTTTCCTTTGAGGCAGGAAATCTACAGATTTTTTCATAAACCTCACATATGCTGTCTTAAGGGATTTCTGGGGAAAAAAAAAAAGCAACCAACCAAAACAACAACCCCCCCAAACCCCAACCAAACTAAACCAAAACAAAATCACAAGAGCTTATTCAATTTTGCAAGTGTTATCAGGAATGCTAGAGCCACATTCTAAATTACAGCTTGATGGTGACTCAGTCTGATAACACACTAACTTCCAAAGCCACAAACTTTTTTAGAGAAGTGCTGACAGATGTTGTGGAACTGAGGCAGAAAAACAGCCTTGAGTATTTAATGTGGTAATGAGAAATTAAACTGCCTGAGGCATGAAATATAATTGTTCATTTACACTGAAAACATATTGATGCAAAAACAATCATTACAGTCATGGATGGGAAAAGCAGTAAAGTAGTAGACCCAAATCTTCTACAAACCACAATGTTGAAACTTCAATATTTTCTCTAAGTAGCCCCTGGGGAAAGTGCATGCTTTAATGATTGATGGCATCAGTATAGGTCTCTTGGTGCTAGAGATGGTGGAAAAGTTGGTATGTACACACAGTTGTTTCTTACTGAATCTTTTTAAGATCAAGTGAAAGAACTGACTGAATGCTGTAGTGCTACAGATTCTAGGTTGAGGCCATCACTGACGCTACCAGTGACAAAACAGGTTATAGGATAATGATTAGTCAGAATTTCCTCAGAAGTACACACTTTGGCAAAGGGAGAGCCCACAGAAGTTGGGCCTTGCCAGTTTCTTACGTTGTGTGAAAAGACATGGTCCATATGATCTAAGTTAACACCAGAACTCTAGGCACTGGCTACAGGACTGGACAAAATGTAACAGTAACCCTCCGCTGTTGTAAGAATGAAGAAAAAAAAATAGAAGCCAGAAGTTTTAATGAGTAAGATATTCCCCATGATATCTTCTGACTGACACAGTAGATACAAAAAGACAAGAGGCTGGGCCACCAAACACACAGGCAAGGAAGAATTCCCCCCATTCAGACCCATGAGAAGAATTTTTTTGTGAGTAGGCAGAAAGCTTTGATCACCATGACCACCATGGCATGCTGCAGGAAGGTAGGATCTTCCAAAACATTTCTGAAATTCCAGTAATATCTTATTTGCTGTTTAAAATATTCATCCAAAGCGAATAACTGAAATTCTGAGATTTGCCGGTGGCTAAGTTACAGCATAAGTTTTTTAAGTAATACAAGGGGCATCTATACAGCACTGAAAATACAAAATGAGCATACTTTCAGTAAAGCAAAACCAGCAGAGTTCATATAACTACAAGATGAGAAACCTTGATACACATATCTCCAAATTTTCATAGAAGAAAAAAGTGAAAAGAAGTTCAGCTGCTGTTGTAATCTCAGGCAGCTGCAGTGCTACTTGCAAAGCAAAGGCAAAACCTGCTATTGAAGTGTTCTGTACCATTTACCCAAACAAGCCATGCTCCTGTAAGGCAGCATGCTCTGCTGCTCTAGGGCAGATGGGTAGCCAGGAGAGAGTCCAGGTGAGCACCAGGAACACTAGATCACTATGGTTTCATGCTCTTCCACTGCAGCATGGGAGCAGTACCTCTTTAATTACTGTGCAAAGTACAGAGCAATGCCTCCCCATTTCTTTTGAAAACAGACTGTATATAAAGGCCCCAAGTCACAACATGATTTATAAGAAATGTAAAAGGCAATTTGCACTAATTAGTCACCATGGAAATATCAGCCTTCATCAGAAACAGGTTATCCCTATCTCCTTCCACCACCCTCAAAAGTATTTATGATTGGTTTCCGTTACCTTTTTCCATCCTTACCCAGGACCTACATGACTGCAGCTGTTGTAGATCAGTAACGTACTTCTAATTTCACTGAGGCTTTCATATAATATCTTAGTGCCTCTCTATATTGGACTTCTATTGTTCATTATCTTATTTCTTTCTGCCAGGTTCTTTATAGGAACACTAAAACTTCCAAATAAGTTTACCCTTCCATTAGCAACACTTAAAGGAACATGAACATAAGAACAAATTTTTTGACAACTGCAGTTCTACTTTCAGGTTGATCATTATTTTCTATCCTCCATAATGCTTTAAACATACTTAAGTGATTCAAGGAGTCTCCTTAACTAAACTTTGTACCTATAATTGAGCTAAACTAGACATAGAAAAATAGATTTGAATTTATCTATGTCCAAGAACAGGACTATCAAATGTAATCCTCTTAGGCATTAATGTGCAAGTTAAGCTATCTATGCATGTAACACTCTTTCCCTGATCCTGATGCCACTTTTACAAGACTGAGAATCACTGTGTCTAGCATGTGCCTTGGCTAGATCAGAATCTTTATTGCCTCTTCTTGCCAAAGGTTAACAGAAATAAGCTTTAAGGATATAAGTATGTCCAAAGTGTATCTAAAACATATATACTAAGCAGAACTTTGTTCAAAACACTGTCAGTGTCTTTAAAAGTGCAAATTAGTTTAGTAGCAATGGGTGATGATCACAATCTTTCTAGTTTTTTGTTCCTTCT
The DNA here is from genome assembly GCA_002631895.1 of Agapornis roseicollis. Lineage (NCBI taxonomy): Eukaryota > Metazoa > Chordata > Aves > Psittaciformes > Psittacidae > Agapornis > Agapornis roseicollis. The sequence continues at coordinate 10,540 of NDXB01006302.1, read as the reverse complement.
TCCTCTCTTGTTTTCCATATATGTTTATCCTGTAACCTATTTTGCTGGCCAGCACAAAGAAGATATAATTTACATGCCTTTTTGCTGGAGAAAGTTAAGAAATATACCTGTCACCTTCATATTTTTTTTTATTTTACCTCCTCTTTTGAAGCTACTTTTCAAAAAAAAAAAAAAAAAAAA
>NDXB01006300.1:13935-59567 GCA_002631895.1 Agapornis roseicollis | reverse complement strand
GCAAGGAAGGGGGGTTGAGTGAGTGAACGAGCTGCGTGGTTGGTTGGGTTTAAACCATGACACTCCACCTACCAGTAACTGCTAGGTTATGTTCACCATTTATTTCTTTGATTTTAAATGGTTGATTTATGCACGCAATGTTTAAATTTTGCTGCAAAGTGGGGATCCTCCACTATATCCCTCTGCCTCAGGGATGACTGTCCCATGCTAATCCTTCCTGTCACCAACATGGCCCCTGCTGCTTCTGCCCTAGCTTGTGCACTCAAGCAATTTCAGTGCTGTCAGCCAGCCAAAAGGCAGCAAGATCACACTTTATCCAAATAACAGCAGAGTTGCTGTTATTTGTTTATGTGCACAGGTCCTCAGCTAATATAAAGAAGTACACCTTTACAATGGGTGTGAAAAAAACAAGATTTCAAATAGCTGATAAGCAGCCTAATCAACTGAATTTGAAGTATATATTATTCACAACAACTCTACAGTTCAGTTTCAGAAAGAGATCACGCAGAACTGCATCTTGTGCTGTAAATTTAGTTTCCTTCATTGTTTTCACATGGAGGAAAGCGTTTGTCAGTTGCATCATTTGCATGAGTATGGTGAAATCTTCTATAGCTGAAATGTTCAAAGCTTCAAAGTCCCATTTCATAAGATTTTTTTTCTTTACTAAAACCCCAACCCCTGCGTTTCATCCAGAATGAAATAACAATCTTTATAGTTTTACAGAGGAATGAAAACTTTCTCTTACTTTCACGAAACGGCTGCTGCTGAGTCCCATGTCTCCTCAGCCTATTCCGTAAATCACACAGGAGCATCAAACACCCAAAACTGCTCAGCCCTGAAGTTTCTCAGAGATTCCCAGCCCAGACTGTCTGTTCAGACTGGCTTGTTACATCTTGAGACTAGCAGGCCTCTCCTCTGCTGCAGGAAAATAGAATCATAGAACATCAGGGTGTCTGACTCAGGGACAGGTTGCAAGGCAGGACCCAGACCTCTGGATTGGACTTGGGATCTGACAGAGACCTCCATGTAAATTTGTAGTCAGAATGTTTTCACAAAACATTTTGGTGTTTTACACCATCCTTGTTCTTAAGAGTTGGGAAGTCATTAGGGAAAAATATATTTCCCATTGGCCTGTGGGAAAAAGTTTGAATCGCATGTACATCTTTCCTTCCTTCCATGGGTCAATCTTGAACTCCACTCAGAGGCTGAATTGGCTCCTCTCTTTCATTTACTGTCATCTTCTAAAGAACACTTTTAATAACAACAGGCTATCTGCAGTCCCTCTGATTTAAGTAGCAACTATTGATTGACTAGTTAGAACTTCCCTGCTTTATGAATTGTTCTCCAGAGGTGACAAAATGGGAAAATCAATGCTTTAATTTGCTTTTATATCTCATCCCTTAGTGCAAGTTAAACTTTTTCTAAGCAAGCTTCAGCAGGTGAAGAAATGTTTTAAAGTGCCAGTAGACTTTGTGGGTACAGAAGGAACAAGAATATCATCACATGGTCAGTCACAACATAACATGGTAGTCACAACAAAAAAAACACCAAAAACCAACACAACAGAATCATAGAATAGTTAGGGCTGGAAGGGACCTTAAGATCATCTAGCTCCAATCCCTCTGCCATGGGCAGGGACACCACACACTAAACCATGTCACCCAAGACTCCATTCACCATGGCCTTGAACACTGCCAGGAAATGAGCATTCCCTTATATCTAACTTAAACTTCACCTGTTTAAGTTTGAACCCATTACCCCTCATCCTATCACTACAGTCCTTAATGAAAAGTCCTTCCCCAGCATCCCTATAGGTCCCCTTTCAGATACTGGAAGGCTGCTATGAGGTCTCCACACAGCCTTTTCTTCTCCAGGCTGAACAGCCCCAATTTGCTTAGCCTGTCTTCATTTATGAGGTGCTTGAGCCCCCTGATCACCCTCCTGGCCCTCCTCTGGACTTCNGGCTGAACAGCCCCAATTTGCTTAGCCTGTCTTCATTTATGAGGTGCTTGAGCCCCCTGATCACCCTCCTGGCCCTCCTCTGGACTTCTTCCAACAGCCCCATGTCCTTTTTATGTTGAGGACACCAGAACTGCACACAATGCTCCAGGTGAGGTCTCACGAGAGCAGAGTAGAGGGGCAGGATCACCTCCTTCAACCTGCTGGTCACGCTGCTTTTGATGCAGCCCAGGATATGGTTGGTTTTCTGGGCTGCCAGTGCACACTGCATCCGGCTCATGTTCATTTTATCATCGACCACCACCCCCAAGTCCTCCTCTGCAGGGCTGATCTTCTCTGTTCAGCCTGTAGCTGTGTTTGAGATTACCCTGACTCAGGTGTAGGACCTTGAACTTGTGTTGTGGTTTAAACCCAGCCACACAGCTCGTTCACTCACTCAACCCCCCTTTCTTGCCCTCCCCTGCTCCCGGAGGGATAGGGGGAGGAGAATTGAAAGAATGCAACTCCCACAGGTTGAGACAAGAACAGTTTAGTAACTAAAGTATACATCCTGGGTTTAGCAGTGGCAATCATCTTTTTCTTCTTAGTATCTGGTGCAGCTGTGTTTTGACTTTCAGTTGGGAACAAAACTGATAACAGGGATGTTTTTAGTTACTGCTTGAATGTTATACTCTGAGCAAGGACTTTGTGAGCCTCATGCTCTGCCAGGGAGGGGAGGCCGGGAGGAAGCAGTTTTGTTCCCAGGCCAAAAGTCAAAAACATAGTGCTGCACCAGTTATTATGAAGATGGAAAAGATGACTGCCACTGCTAAACCCAGGACAGCTTGGCTTGGTTGAACTTCGTAAGATTGGCATCAGCCCACCTCACAAGCATGTCAAGGTCCCTCTGGATGGCATTCCTTCCCTCCAGTGTATCTACCCAACCACACAGCTTGGTGTCATTGGCAAACTTGCTGAGGGCGCACTCAATCCCACTGTCCATGTCAGCGACAAAGATGTTGAACAAGACCGGTCCCAACACCGATCCCTGAGGGACACCACTCATCACTGGCCTCCAGCCGGACACTGAGCCATTGACCACAACTGCTGCCATCCAGCCAGCTCTTTATCTACGCACTATCCATCCACATTCATCAAATTGATGTCTCTCCAATTTAGACACAAGGATGTCATGCAGGACAGTGTTGAATGCTTAGCACAAGTCCAGGTATATGATGTCAACTGCTCTACCCCTGTCCATCAGTTCCGTAGCCCCATCATAGAAGGCCACCAAATTGGTCAGGCAGGATTTCCNTGAATGCTTAGCACAAGTCCAGGTATATGATGTCAACTGCTCTACCCCTGTCCATCAGTTCCGTAGCCCCATCATAGAAGGCAACCAAATTGGTCAGGCAGGATTTCCCCCTAGTGAAGCCATGCTGGCTGTCACCAAGCACCTTGTTGTTTTTCGTGTGCCTTAGCATGCCTTCCAGGAGAATCTGCTCCAAGATTCTATCAGGCACAGAGGTGAGACTGACTGGTCTGTAGTTCCCTGGTTTTCCATTTCCCCCTTCTTGAAAATGGGGGTTATATTTCCCTTTTTCCACTCACCAGGAACTTCACCTGACTGCCACAATTTTTGAAATACGATGGCCAGTGGCTTAGCAACTTCATTCGCCAGCTCCTTCAGGACCTGCCGATGAATTTCATCAGGTCCCATGGACTTGTGTTCAGGTTCTTAAGATGGTCTTGAACCAGATCCACTCCTACAGCAGGCCTAAGGTCTTCATTCTCACAGTCCCTGTGTCTGCCTTCTAGGAGCTGGGTAGCGTGGTCAGAGCATTTGCCAGTGAAGACTGAGGCAAAGAAGTCATTCAGAACTCCAGCCTCAGCTTTCTCAAATTCAGGGAGCTTCTCAGCAACATCCCTGACCTGAGCCCCTGGTAGGCAACACACCTCCCTGAAGGATGGGTCAGGCTGACAGATGGATGCTTCTGTGCCCTTCAAAGTAGAGTCACCTACTAGTATACTATGACCCTCTACTTTTTCCTGGAGGCATCAGTAGCAATCCTCATTACTGCTGCATCAGTAGCTTGTTCATTTGGTGCAATAGGCATTTCCTTCTTGTTAGCTCCCTGCAGAACTGTGAAACAGTTTTGGGTGGGGACATCAGAATCTGGAGGAAGTCCCTTGCTTTTAGTTGTCCTCTTCTTTTTTTGTTGTTTTTTGTTGTTACTAGTTCCCTGCCTCCTGGATTACTGCTGTCTTCTGTGGACGCTTGTAGCCCCTGCACAGTTTGGTCCTGGAGCAAGCAGCCCAGCCCCCTCTTGGCTTCACCAACACCTTTCAGCTACTGACAGCGTCCCGCAGCTCAGTCCCTGCTCTCCCAGGGCGCACCGAGCACAGCCCCGCCCACTGCGCACCCTCCTCTCACCAGACCCGTGCAGGCGCTCTCTGCACCCGGAGCTCTGCGCTGCAGCCTCCCCTCCCCTCTCCCCGGCTCTGTCCGGTACCGACGCTGCCACGGCTGGGGCAGCCAGAGCAGAGCTCCCAGAGCGGGACCGGGCACGGGCCCTGGTCCTGAGGCGCGCGCTCCGCTCGCGCCGCTGTCGCCAGCCGCCGCGCCACGACCCCCTGACTGCCACGCCACGCGCAGTTCCCGCGCTCCTTCACGCGGGTTTTTCCCCACTCAGGGCGGGGCCTTCCCTCCTGGCCCCACCCCCTGTGAGTCCTTGTCCGCCTCAGCGGAGCCGCTGGCTCCTGGGCGAGGTCTGGCGAGGGCTTGAGGTCCCCCCGGTTGCTCTCTGCGCTCAGAGCTGAGGCTCCGGGACGAGGGGCTTCTCCTGGCTCCGGTGCTGAAGGCTCCTCTCTGGAGCTGCTCAGTGATAATAACTTACTGCAGTTAGAGATTTTTACTGAACAAGTAGACTATTTTGTATCTCAAAGTATTCTAAATGCATTTTAGAAAGGCTTAAAACCAAATAGTTTGAATGAGTGGAGTAATGCTCATTATTATATCTGGTGTAAGGTACCAACGCAAAACCTTCACTCCCTGGTTGTTATTATTGCCATGGCAATAGTGGTTTACTCTCTCAGCCTAAATTCATGCAAGGGGAATAAAGTATAGATTTACAAGATTTGCAGTAAAAATACAGTGGAAAGTCATGATGTATAGGTATAGAAGCTGCTATTACTTAAGTCACTATTACATTTTCTGGGATCCAGAGTAGTACCATATGATAATTCACCTAATTTATCACAGAAGAAAGCCTCTTTGCACCGAGAATGAGGAATGATAGGTTAATCTTAATGGCTTATATTGATAAAGTGCGTATGTTTTGCGCATGTATCAGTTCTGCATTCACATGAACAGCTATACACAATTATTTTTGCACATTTTGCAATAGGGTAAGTACTGCATATGTTCAATACATTAAAAAAAACGTGTCATGCATAATTTTCCGCCAGAAAAGAAAACAATGCACTTTCAGGTTTCCACATACTGCCAAGTGTGTTTGGAATAAATGGACATTCAATTTTATGAAATACAGCTTCTGCTAAAGTAAGAGGCATGCATGAATAATGGCCATACCAGGTAAAAGCTAATGATTATCCTGGTTTTAGAATAGCCATAAAGTAATGCTAATTTCCTCATTTTTGAATAAAAAGAAATTGGAAAGAAGGGCAGTATGTACACAGGCATTATTTCAGCAGATGGGGCACATTATACTTGCACTAATGTAAAAACTGACTCCATCAGCTTTAAACACTTAGTTCAACATTTTTTTAAGGTAGTATTTATCCTGAAAGATCAATAATTTAATCAACTGTTAATTATCGTGATGATTACTATGAAAAAAATTGCCAGGTCTTGCTTAAATGAACACACGTTTTATTTATATCTATGCATATTATTAGGAGTGTAAATGTTGGATATTCTAATGAAACAGCAGGACTTTCAAATCTTTGTTATTAATCAAAAACATAGGAAGTTATCAAAACAAGGCTTAAAAATAAAATTTAAGCAGTACTAGCAAACCCAAAATTTTAAAAAGCAAAATGAAACAAATAACACAAGTTACCTACAAAGCAATCTAGGACAATATATATTGTTGGTAATAAAAGCTACAGCATTTGCTTCTCCCCTGCCCAGTTCAGTTTAGAACTAATAATCACAATTACAGCCGCCATCATAAAAATGCATCATAGGTGAAAAAAAGGAATGTTATATTCATACCCGAAGTTAGATAGTAAGAAACTTGTTCACACTCACATAGCTGACTGAAATACTGGATTTTCATAGCATAAACTGACAACCCACATAGGCTGGGGTAGCTGCCAACCTATGTGCTGTGATAATGGTCAACATGATGGTATGCAGAGTAAATGGATAAGAATATCTTGCATCAGCTCTTGGAGTTGTGAGATTAGGAAAGTAAAAAGAAGACAAAACAAAAATGAGGTGGAAAAGTGCTTAGATTACAGAAACTTTTCTTTTATGATGCAGATACAAGCTCTTTTCCCAGTGTGCTTGCCACCTATGTTTTGATCCCAGTGTTACGTTATTACTGAGCCTGGGGAAAAAAGGGATGTGAAAGACTGCACTAAACTATCTCCGTTATACCTAAATGTTTTTTAGGGACCTTGTTTCTATTACAGAAACAGAAAAGAGGAATGTTTTGCCACATGGGAGGTATTGAAAGGAAGGTCTGGTCAGACATGCCAACTTGTATTTACACCTACAACTGGCCTGATGCTCTACAGAGGAAAGCACAAAGAGCTGCAGTGAAGGCAGTGGAGATGATCTGTCTGTACAGCTGAGAGAGGCTCCTGAGCATGTCCCCTATATTGTTATGATTTGAGCACAGAGTTAGCTTTTTTTAACCTCTCATAGAAGTGCGAGGTCAAGATCATGGGGCAGTCAAAGGGCTGGTTGTTTCACTTCCGATTGAGTGAGGCACTTGTTGCTTTTTTTTTTTTTCACACTCACAGGAAAACATTGATGGAACAAAAATAATTTCTAGGCTGAGGTGGTGTAGAGGAACAGGAGCTCCAGAAAGCACAGCCAAGCACCCCACATGCCTTCTGGGTCCCTTGGGGGATGCTCAGGCATATCTCTCTTAGGGCTGGGGGATCCACACATTACACTTCCTGAGGATTGCAGGTGAGGAATCCAATATCTCACAGAGTAAAGTCAACTGCAGAAGGTTTTATGGCTCATTTTAGTGTTCCCTTCTTTTTCTATGACCATTACCATCAGTAGTTTAGTGGTTATGTTCAGTGTTGCTCTCTAACAGCAAGAGATTAATTGCCCACTCAGGGACCTGAACAAGAAGCCATGGGCTTTGGTGCAAGAGTAACACCAGCAGTGAAAAGCAGCTCCTCCCTGTCACCCTCCTTCCCACTCTCTTCCCTCCACCCACTCTCTGCTACAGTAAGATTTCTCACTGCCAGGTAATCTGCACAACTACCACTGCTTTAAATTGCTGAGGGTGTTATAGCAGAAGGAGGGCATGCTATCTTTTAGCACATGGCTATGGGCCAGCAGTGATAATCATTCCAAACTACCTAGGAAAAATAAGCAATATAATAATGTTAGTCAGGTAGCTTTTTCTACCTTATCAACACCTGCAGACACAAAACTGCACTGACAAATGCTACACCAGAGGGTAGGATAAGTGGAATTAGAAAATATTACCTTCAGGAGCTATTGGGCTCCCAAATGCGATATGCAACAGTAATGTAGATAGCACGGAAAAACAGACAATAAGCGCAGCTTTGAATTCAAACATGACCTTCAAAGAGCTTTTTCTTAGAAACACAGAGTAAAAGCCCTAAACCTTTGAAAGAGCATGACCAAACAATAAGCCCCCAACTTCATGTACACCTCTGAGAATTCATTCTCAGTAATGGGCTTTCAGAAGTCTTTTATCACAGTTTTAAAGACTTTATTTATCAAATTTGAAATATATCTTCTCTTTGCCCCATTTTTATCACAGACTCAAGTTATCAATATTCACTCAGCAAGCACAAGCATATTTCTAAGTGACAGTACAGAACAGTATGTGATAAACTGGAACATTTTTGCAGCTCAGACCAATGTGCAAGATAAAAGCATATAGGCTCCTGCAAAAGCAGCAGGGCTTTGGCTGAAATGTCAGAAGCAACCATTTTGTGGGGAGTGATTCATTAAGCTGACACTTCAAAAACGGGAGGAGCTGTTCCAGGGCTCCAAGCTAAGTTAGGAAAAAACTAAACTCCCTTGAACTGTAGGTTCAAAACTGGCAGAGTCTAGTAACCCTACTCTTACTGTTCCAAATTGTGCTTTATGATGTTTAGGACAAAATACCTCATAGTCAAGATATTCTGTAAAGTTGAGTTGTGTGTGCAATTCAGAGACAGTAGAGAGCCATGACACTTTTTATTAGAAAAAGGGATGTTTCTAGACATTTTGGATTGAAGCCAAATAATTACTATTTTCTTCCAGCACTGAATTTCAAGAGTGGGTGAAGAAAATTCCTGTATGAATACGATTTGAGAAATGTATAAAATGTGTTTACAAGAAAAAAGAGATAGTTATGTTTGTTAAAGGCGTCTTTTATTAAGCAGAAGATTCAAGTAACCATATGAACCTTTTACAACAAAATAAACTGACAATAAGATTTTGCAACTGTAACTTCAACAGAGAAATTGGATGGTTGATTCAGAAATTGTTAAATTTGAAGTGAATCTTCATTGCCATGGGCATGTACTGTGTGAATGCATGTAAAATATTCATAGCCTTCATATGAAACAAATGAAAAAGCTTAAAAGATGACCAAAAGAAAGAACCTGTGGATATGCAATCAAAAAATGATATTGGAAGGATGAGTTAAGCTATGTAAGGCCTTGTTAGTGACCAAATCTTAAAAGCAACCCAGTAATTAATCCTAGTAAGGAATAGGAGGATAATGCTTCGCTTCCTTTAACTTACTTAACAATAATATTCTACAATGGCTAGTAGAACAGCCAATGGAAGAAATATTAAATTCTGCAAAGTGGATATAGTTTTACCTTGTACTAAAGCAGCAGACAGTATTTTAAGCATCTCCTTTCTTCATCTGATAGCCAAGGCAGGCTATTAGGGAATGATTAAGTAAAATTATTATTTTAGGAGATATTTTCTGCTTATTACTCTTGATAAATTACTACGTGTTTTAAATGATAGAAAGCATATGTGTAAAGAAAAACAAACAAACAAAAAAACCAAGAAAACAAGTAAACAAAGAAAGACAAAACCACAAAAACCAAAAATTATACAAAAGCATATTACAAAAACACACTTGACACTGAAAAGCATGCAGTCAATAACAATCAGTTTTTAGACAAGTGCGTTTATGTCTTTTGTCAATTAGTATTGTAGTGGAAACAGCAGTGGTGTAACTCCTCTTGGCCTCAGAAAAGTTAAGGACTTTTCCTGGACTAGTCCTAGATCCAATTACATAGTGCTAAACAGCTCAAAGTCTCCTGCTGAGATGATATACAACACTTTCCCTGGTAGTGAATCTTTTCTAAAGATAACACAAAACATACCATATCAGTGGATTACAGAATTTGTGGGGCTTTCTTACTGTGAGCAAAAACTTCAGCAATTACCTATGAGCAGAAGAGCTCATTTACTGCAAGCCTGTTAAATGCAGGGGTTAAATCCAGTGCTTGGAAAAATTGGGGGTAGGGAGGAGGTGACTTGCTGGCAGTGGCAGGGCTGACCAATCTCTAAAAATCAATTTGTGTCATCAGCTTTAGAAAGGTAATCAAGTGTTACATCTACATTCCCCTAACAAGTTCTAATCCACTGAAGGTTTAACTACAGTTGATTTAATGAGGCTACTATGAGAACTGGAAAGAAGTTTGGGGATTTTACTTAAGAAACAGGAATAGACACTTGGGATTTGATAACAGAGAATGAGAAGCCCTTGTTAATCATGTCTTCCTAGAAGTCAATAATTAAAATCTCAATTTTTCCTAAAGGAATACTTCATTCTCTGTACCTCCAAACACAGTCCCTGGCAATTGTCAAATGACTTTCAGGTTAAATGTTTTAGTCTTTAGGACAATAATTTAATCTGTCTTTTATTCTTCCAAAATCCACCAAATTATTTATTAGAGCTACATTAACAGGGCCATGCACTGCAGAATAAATCTGCTATAAACAGCTAGGACTCGTTACATCTTTCAAAATAAATTCAACTCTCTCAGAGTGAAAAAAGTGGTTCTGTTCTTATAAATCACCTTTTTAGAAAGGGGTAGGAGAGAATATCAGCATAGTCTAGGGAATTTTAGTTTGGGGAATACATTGGCTCAGGGGGCTTAGTGACTATGTGTAAACTCTTCTTTCAAAATACTGCCTCTGTAAGCGAGCAAAATCCAAAAATGCAAGAAACAGTGGTATCATATATAACTCTAGTGAGAACAGAGCCGAACCATTCATAGTTCCAGTAGAAATGTTTCCTACGTTAATTGCACCACTCTTAAGTTGTTAATTATGCAACCAAATTTGGGTTGAGAAAAATGAATAGAAGTGGCTGAATCATCCAACCCTGGCAGGTAGGCACATGTGACAATGCTTTACACTACTCACCAGGACTTAGCAAATAGTTTAAAGACTTTTTCTTTTCTTCTCGTCTTAAAATATGTCAGTCGCAGGAAGAAACAATAGGGAATTATCACTTTGCCCAGTGTTCTCTTAAAGCTATCCTGGGTTCTCAGTTTAATATAGGAACCTACAGCTCACTCCTCAACTGATATGAAGGAATCAATATAATTACAACATGAAGAATATAGCAAAATAATAAAACAAACAACAAATCAAGTTCCCCTTTGATAGCAATAAGTAAATGTCTTCCCACTGCAGTATTTTATGCTCTTTCATAATATCAGTCCATGATATTCAAGGCTACTTTTAAGAAGCTGATGGTAATAAAGACAACCTCAAACCAAGTTCCTTTTGTCATAAAGTTTGCTCTAAGCTATATATAGCTTTTTTTTTATTATCTGAGCAGGAAATAAAAGTGTAATAAGAAAAAAAAAAGGAAGAACAGGAAAAGCAAATACACCCATTTTATTTTCCATTTCTCTTCTCACTTGTCATTTATTCTCCCTTATGGAGGCCACCAAGGTTTTTAATACATTTGAATCTCATACTCACAGCTCTCCAAGGGCATTAACCATTGAGGATTCATCTACTTCTGTTCTCATATTGAATATGATAATGTACATGTAGATTTCTGGTGCTGTGAAATACATGTTCAATTTCAGCCAATTTTACTTTGAGACATAATCCTAAAAACTGATTCAGAAATACTGATCACTTCCAATTAAAGCAAATATACTGATCTGACTAAGTGTATTTCCCACCTGGAGAAACTCTGGAAAATACTACATTAGATTCTTAGTACACCTTCCATGCTTTTTTCTTCCTAGCAGCTGTTAGAGTGCTGTGGTTTTTAAATTTAGTAATAAAATAATATTGATAACACCAATATTTTAATTGTTGTTAAGTAAAGCCTGCTTCAAGTCAAGGACTTTTCGTTCTCTCATGCTCTGCCAGTGATGGGGTGCGCAAAAAGCTGTAAGGGAGCAGAGACAGGACACCTACCTGACCTGAACTAGCCAAAGGGATATTCTATACCACAGAACATCGTGCCCAATATATATAAACTGGGGGAAGTGCTGGAAAAGGCTGATCACTGCTCAGGGACAAGCTGGCCAATGGTTGGTGAGTGCTGAGCAAACAGTATTGTGTACCGCTTGTCTTTCTTGGGATTTTTCCCTCTCTCTCTCTCTCTCTCTCTTTTTGTTACCTCAGTTTTCCTTACTGCTTCTACTATTATTATTAATAATAATGATTATTATTGTTGTTATATTTTATTTCAGTTGTTAAACTCTTCTAATCTCAACCCAGGGGTTTTACCTTTTTTCCCCATCCCACTGGTGGGAGCCAGGGGGGTGTGAGCAAGCTGCTGCATGATACTTAGTTGCTGGCTGGGGTTAAACCACAACAACCTCCAACAGGGAAATTGCTTATATTGTAAGGATTAATGTCTCCCAATAATATGAATAGTTAATTTCCCAACAGGATATTTAATGTATTCACATCAGCACATCATAGTGGGAAATGTATGGCCAATAACCACATGGGGTTAATACACACTAGCTTTGATGATCTCAAAGCCAGATATTCAGCTGTTGTTCATCATAATGCATCTCTATTTCATTCTATGAAGCAGTGCCAATCTGTACCAGTTGAGAATTTGGCCTTTCATCTTCTTTCTTTTACAAAGTTAGCAGAAATTGCTAGAATTGGTTCTTGGTAAACTTTTAATCTCAATGATATTAAATTTGGTCCCTTATAACCAGATCCTTCATGAATTCCAGACACTTTATCTTTGATAAATAGTTTTTCATAAGTAAATACTAATGACTTTGTAACACCAGAAAGGGAAATTAAAAAAATATGTTCTTGCAAGAAAAATAATGTGTTAGAAACACCAAATAAATGAATTCAGGCTTTTACAAGGATTCCTAACTTTTGAATTTTAACAATAGAGAAAGATGCATGCCTTCTGCATAGTTTAGAGAATTATCCCTTACAATACCTGGGAGTTGTTCAAAGTGATGACCAGAAAAGTGTTTTTTAAACTAAAGGCACACTATGCAAAGAATAACATTTTGGGCATAATAGACACTCATAGCAGACCTCAGCTTACTTTCAAAATACGGAGATTGTTTTTTCCCCCTAGTGTAAGAAATTTGATGTATTTTGATTGCCAGCAAGAAAGTGGGAAACCAAATAACTTCGCCAAAAAGCTCAGAATTAAATACTGAAAGTAACCCCTCAGACCAGGATCTCATCTATTCTATCTTAACCTGGACTCAGGGTAACATCTTGAATTCATTCAAGTTACAAGTTAGTAACCATTAGTTTCCTATGGATTGTGAGCTTGAAAGTAAAATACTTGCTTTTAATGTGTTGCTGTTGTAGGCAGGCTATGAACATAATGAGGAGAACTGAAGAGAGAAGATCAAAATTTACAAGAGATCCAGTTTACATTAAAGGGTTTTGGAAATACAAAGAGATGCTCCATGAATAAAAGTATGAAATATGTAATATTTGCAGCCGCATTACAGAGCAACTGGGTACCGTACACCAAATTGCAATCCTCAATGCAGAAAGTTTCTTCATATCTGAAGTGCTTGCTCTGACTGTTTACAAAGAATCATGAACAAGAGTGTGTCATTTACTCCTGCTGATAAATTGACTCATCAGGTACAAAACTGCCCTTTGACTGTGTTTAGTCATTATTACTAAAGGTACAGAGATGGCAGGTGGCGTGCATTTCAAGAAAGTACATTCAAGAAAGTGAGCTAGGTTGAATATTGCTACTTGCTTATGTTATAGAACAAAAAAGAAACCAAACCAGTCAAAGGATAAAAGAAGTGAGAGAAGACAGGTAGGTGGGTGGATGTATATACTACACCAGTAATCCCATCCTGCTAAAGTAGAATGGATGGGATCATCTAACAGAAGATGTAGATAAAAACTCAGTTTCATCTTGTAAAGGGTGGAGGCCTCGGAGACCTTACATATATCTCCATTGTAGTATAAACATGTAAAGTATTTAGTTGTTAAAAAGATAATGCTTCTTCCCTGTCTCCAGAGTTTTAATTCTTGGGGTGAATGTTATCCCTCTTAATTCTTCCACTTGGAAAGAGAATCAAGGAATGAGGTACTAGATATTATCCTACTGAAGATAGACAGCTGAAAAGGTAGGGGCATAAAACCAGAAAATATTTATGTGAGATCAGTTCCTTCAGTTTTTTTTTATTTTCTAATCAAAAAATAGCTTTTGATTATCTGTTAAATATGTTAATGTATGCAGTCTTTCTGTTTATTTGCATGATTCACTGTGCTAGCATGATAGTCTCAAACATCCCAATATGACAATATTCACATAGAGCCCCTGTTTTGGGCTGGATTATTTTCCAAAATATTGTTCCATTGAAGAAAAATGTGTATTTGCTTTAATGATCAATTTACTGATCAAACTCATTTAAAATGAAGACTGTTACAAAGATACAGAAAAAGTTGCAAGATTAAATGTGTCTTTTGTTAAGCACTGAAAGCGGAGTAAAGTATGTAAAGATAGGTGACGCTTATCCAGATCAGCTGTAACGGATCTCAATAAAGCTTGGGCTGCTGCAAATGATTAAGTTAAAATCATGCCAACATACTAATGGTTCTGCATATTAGTGGTGTTAACTACTCATAAGATTGAGGAGGGATTATTACCTGACACTTTCATGTCCTTCCTGAACTCCAGAGTGTGACAGTTTAAATTAAAACAAAGTTATATCTGTCAGGTGAGGATGAAATAGAAGCGACAAATACTTAATCAAGCCAGAATTTGGGATGCTGAGTTGGGGCTGAAGGTGATTACAGTCACTTGTGATGGAATGTTATCTACCTACGCATTATATTGGTGAAAAATAAGAAGTTACTAGTTTGAAATTTGTGAAGTGATTAATCTGAGAATCTTACATTATGATGACAGAGGAGAGATTAATGGTGTTTGTGTTACAAAAAAGGATGAGTATCTCTCCTTGGACTCTGAACAGCACCACAATGAGAGATAAGAAGCTTAAGTAATTCAACATGGGTAGAGGGGACATGAAAAAGCAGACCCTGGAGTTTAGGTTCATGCTTCATCAGGACCAACATGCAGATTGCAAAATTTTTGAAAGCTCTTTCAAACTGCTTTGCCAAAATTTCCATCAGATGACTTGAATATCGCAAGGTTTTTACATCACTTAATTAGAAGCAATCACATGAAATCAAGGGGTTCTGTGGGGTTTCCCACATTTGATCAAAAAAATCTTGGGGGAATGGCTACTCTGTTACATCTGAGCTAAAAAAGTAGATACCTCCTGTTGCTGGATCTAGCTCTGAACATGTACAAATTGTGTGGTTTTTACTGATTGTGCTGGATATTTGAAACAAATGAATACCTGTGAGGATGTCTTCTTTTTTTCCCCTCTGTTAGTTATTTCCTATTAATCTGCAGAATGCAAACTATCTGAGGCATCCTTCCATGGATTAAAATTCTATATCTATATGGTTGGGTGATAACAAATATGTTTCTATGTCTCTATGGCCACTGAGACTGACACAAACAGCATTTGTTTCATACTTCCCGCCCCCCCCAAATATGCCCATCAGGACTTTCTTGCCTTCTGATTTTTGTCTTTAATCCTGCCAAAAAATGCAACTCCTGCAGCTCACAGGAAACCCTGAGTAGCATATTCTGTAACCGAACTTCAGTCTTCAGCTTAGAGCTGTAGGAAGTGGATGACCTCTTCTATATAGCTGGGGTGCTGCTGACCAGATGACTCGTGGAGGAAACACAATGTTGACACAGACATACAATGCTGTTGAAAAGATTTTGTTTAGTAATTGTTTATTTACTCAGAATCTTGGTACCACATTAGCACTTTTGTTCTGACTTGGGATTCCAGAAACCCTGTCTGCTATCAGTTACAGGATTAGAAATGCTTAAAACCACACAAATATGCATTACAGAGTCCCATATACAACTGAGCTGTCTGCTGCGTAACTCTGCCATGCTGTGCATTTAGGAGGTAAATGAAGTTGGGAAAAGGTCCAGGAGTTCAAAACATTTGAGCCATTAGTTTTTATTGGCTTGCCTACCAGTAAACACCTTCATCTGAACTTATCTACTATGTCACTTTGTCGACTACAATTTGGCACAACAGTGTAGGTGCAATAAAGTCTGTGTTCTCCAAGGGAAAATTTGTGAGTCAGTCATTGAAAGACTGTGTTTTAAACTTCAGTTTGTGTTTCTTGCAAGGTGTAGGTGTTCCTTGTGTTCTCACAGCATTTGGTAATAAGCCATAGGACACAGATGAAAGAATCTAGTGAGCTAAAATGGGAATCTAGTAGGATATTGTAAATACTGTTCCTCCCACTTGAGAATGATTGTATGTGTCACTATGGGAAGAAATATTTCATCAGTGTTCTACAGGCATTGCAGGAAAATGCTACTATTACAAAAGCCTGGATCATAAACACAAAGTGTGAGGGGGAGAAAGATTTAGCTCTCATCTCTAAGTGTAAAGGATACTTCAAAACAAAACTAGGAAATAAGGTAATACTGGTCCAATAAAAGCCTACTGAAGCGAATGCTTTTCTTTTACGTCAAATGGTGTTGTTCTTTTATGTTTCTGTGCTGTTATTTGTTTTTTTGTTTTTGTTTTTTTTTATGGAGTAAAACACCACCACAGTCTTTGAGAAGCATTAACTAAAAAGCATTCCTCTCTATCATATTTTAGAGAATGGGGGTACAAGCCACAGTGACACAGTATTTCACCTTGCCTAATAGTGCCCAAGGGAAAATGAAGGCAACATGGTCAAAACACACAGTAGTAGCTGGCTTTCATTGCGTCATGACTGTCTAGCAAAGCATGAAAACTCAATTTCATTTATGAATGTGAAGTTTTAGCAAGAAAAAAAAGCCCAACAGACTGAGCTTCTCTCAGGGCTATGAAATTAACCAATGGAACTATCACATGGCCATTTATGTGCTTGTAAAAGTAAAACTAATGCAGCAAAACACACCTTTTCCTCCTTCTGCTTGGCTGAACTGTATTTTTCACAGCAAATAACAATTAAATAAGAAAACTCAAGCTAGCATCCTGCATCCAGCACACCCTGTGATGACTTGTAGAATTCAATATTTTCCCTGTTGCTTTTTGAAAGACCTAGCAGAACTCAACCTTACTCAAAACATGGAACTCCCACAGAAAAAAATATCCTAATATGATTGCTTCTGTTTCTATGTCCCCTTTATATTCCATATCTTATCTAAGGGAAAGAACTTAAATTTCACATTATGCAGGCAAAACTCAAATATCAAAGCTGTGATACTTACATTTTGTCAGCGAGTTTTTCTCCAGGTAAAGGAGATAATACCCCTGTTTTAATTTTCCTCCTTCCATTTTTACAATCTGTACATTCTTTTGAAGCTGGGAATACTGTTCTTCGCTGGGTTGGGGTTTTTTTGTTGTTTTTGCAAAACCTGCAAGTTAGAGCAAAACTGCCTAGTGCCAGCTGCATACTCAAGGTAAATAATTCAGAAGTGTTGAGTTGATAGCTTCTAAACATATTATGCTATTTATACTACCAAAAAAGAAAAGCAGCAGGCAAAGTTAAAGTAATTGTGTGCGCTAAACTCTGACATCTACGAATACATAAGAGTTTTTGAATAAATTGTCAATAAGTAGAATAGAATAAGGAGGCAATGATAAGAAATGTCCACAGGTGATCATCTGGTTCCCTTGAGTATTTCTTTTGAGATAAATACCAGTTACCCAAACATCGGCTTCATGGCAAACCCTGTTCTACCTGTATACTGATATCTGAAGCTTCAGGTTAAATGACTATTAAGTATCAAGGTCCTACACCTGGGTTGGAGCAATCACAGGCACAGCTACAGGCAAAGAAGAGATTCAGAGAAGAGAGCGGCACTGCGGAGAAGGACTTGGGGGTGGTGGTCGATGAGAACATGAACATGAGCTGGCATTAGTGTGCGCTTGCATCCCAGAAAGCCAACCAGATCCTGGGCTGCATCAAAAACAGCGTGACCAGCAGGTCAAAGGAGGTGATCCTTCCCCTCTACACTACTCATGAGGCCTCACCTCGAGTATTGTGTGCAGTTCTGGTGTCCTCAACATAAAACGGACATGGAGCTGTTGGAACAAGTCCANGGAGGTCTAAGGAGGAAATCCTACCTGTCTGCTCTGCTCTCATGAGACCTCACTTGGAGTATTGTGTGCAGTTCTGGTGTCCTCAACATAAAACGGACATGGAGCTGTTGGAACAAGTCCAGAGGAGGGCCACGAGGATGATCAAGGGACTGAAGCACCTCCCATATGAAGACAGGCTGAGCAAGTTGGGACTCTTTAGCCTGGAGAAGAAAAGGCTGTGTAGAGACCTCATAGCATCCTTCCAGTATCTGAAGGGGGCCTATAGGGATGCTGGGGAGGGGCTCTTCATTAAGGATTGTAGTGAAAGGACAAGGAGTAACGGATTCAAACTTAAACAGGGGAAGTTTAGATTGGATATAAGGAAGAAATTCTTTCCTGTTAGGGTGGTGAGGCACTGGAACGGGTTGCCCAAGGAAGTTGTGAATGCTCCATCCCTGGCAGTGTTCAAGGCCAGGTTGGACGAAGCCTTGGGTGCTGTGGTTTAGTGTGAGGTGTCCCTGCCTATGGCAAGTGGGTTGGAACTAGATGATCTTAAGGTCCTTTCCAACCCTAACTATTCTATGATTCTATGATCATAACTGCCACCTAAAATTTAGGAGATTATTACAAATATCTCCAAATGTGACTTTACACTGATATGTTGAGTTAGATTTGGGTGTGCCAGAAGAAGCACAGCGTAGGCCTTCTTTTGGTACAAATCTACTTATGTCAGTTTAAGATGTGCCTGGAAGCCACAAGTTCATTCTAAATTGATTTGTTAAATATAAGCCCACCTACAAGCTACCTCCATATAACTAAACTGAATTAAGACATATTAGTCTGACTTGCCTCTAGTCACAGGCTCTGAGTACAAAGGTAACTGTGTATGTGATGGAGCAACAGCCACCCTTGCAGATATTTTCCTCTGCTGCAAAGGGGCAGCCGTGCTGCTGATTACCCTAGATAGCCAGAGTTGTTAGCAAGGGCTGAGAGAAGTGTCTAATGTCAGTCAGTGCCTTGATCTGCAGTTATTTACTGGAATTTTGGCTGGGCTATCCCTGTAATATTTTAATTGTTGAATATCTCATGTGAAGACTGGAAATGTTCTCAGGACATACTGGTTAGCTTCTTTAATAGCTCATTTAATCGTTTGGGTTTTTTTGTTTGTTTGGGGTTCTTTTATTTGGTTGGTTGTTGGTTTTTTTTTTATTGTTGCAGTGCTAAAAATATGCAGACAGTAAAAATGGCTTTTTTGGTTCGCTTTTAAAGGCAAGAATGAACCTGTATAATGAAGAATAAAAAAGTTTTCTTGTCTTTAGTGATTGCTATGGTCTGATCTATAACTGCAAAGGCAATCAGTACAGGCTTCCTCAAGCAGTACTCTTGAAGGAAGATATCCCTTGCCAAAGCATCTGGGTCTAGTATACAGCTTTAAAGAATTACACAACTTGCCAATAGAGATGAGCTTTCTATTGGCATGCCATGTTTTATTAGATGCAAATAGGTTTTCCATCTATGGGGCACAATGGGATGAGTTAAGGAGAGATTTTTAGACACTATATTTTCTCTCTGTTGTGAGTCTAATGCAGCTGGTGCGTATGTTAATATAACTTTTTGGAACAAAAGCCTTTACTTAACGCTATTTTTTTTTAAAAAAGACAGCTCCCTGCTGGAATTGTGTAATTTCTACAATTGGAGCTGCACTGTTTGTCAGGTTGGTGATTAGCTATGTTGGATTTCTCATCTCCTCTGTAATACAGCAGTAGCATCTAGGATTAGGACTAAGCATTCAGTGCTCACTTTTTAAAAGTTTGTTATTAATAAACAGAGAAGCTTTCATGTCTTCCATGTAGGAAGCATTTTACAAATATTAATTACATTTCCAAATGGTATTCAGCTAGACCTGGAGTTTCAGGGATTTTAGCATGCTTTCCTCTTAAAATAGGAGAAAGAAATTACCTCAGAGATGTAAAAGGCATGTACTCATCCTACTGAAATACACAGGAATCTTGTTTTAAATTTCAGTTGGACAAGATTTTGATGTTGAAAGGGCAGAATTTGTCACACCCAACTTCAGTGCTCTAAAACAGCCACCAAACACCTAGGCTTTCTTTAAGGCTGGGGCCAGGCTCAGCACCCACTTTTTGAACCCTTTTTTAGCATATTAATTAGTTCTTTCTTTAGGTGGCTGAATACGTTTATAGGAGTAACTTATCCTAGACACTTAAATCTTAGACAGCCAAAGGTAAATTATGTAAATCCCACCCTGAGTGGAGTGCATATGATAAAGACATATATCCTCGCAAGCAGCATGGCTGGGATAGGAATTTACGAGTTCCTGTTTCTCGGTCTTACATTCAGTAATGTGTTATGAGTCACTAAATTCTTATTCTAAAGCTGATGCAGAAACTATTGTTTTATTCCTTTTTATTCACAATGAAAAAAAAAACAACCCAACATATTAAACCATCAAAAGGGCAAAAAGAAAAATCAATGGAACAAAAAAAAGTTGCAGTTTCTATATTATTTCAGTTGATGGGGTATTGGTAACACAGCTTTGGAAGACCCTCTCCTACAACTTCTTCAGCCACTCCAGCCATCAATGACACTGCTTTTTCTACCACATTTAAGTCCAGCTGTACTCACAGCAGAGTTCTGAAAGCTGCCGGGGCTTAGGGACAGAAATCTGTGGGCTAGAGGCAGGAGGGAGAGCAGGAAAGAATGGACTCCTTCAGCTCCTTGCTGCCAAGGCTCCTGTGTTGTAAAGCTACATCCAAGTGCCGTTGGTATTTCCTCAGCCACCAGATGCTTTTACCTCATAAAGGGGCTTGATTGCTTTGTTCATTGAGCCTGGCCGATTGCTTGGCACAACCATTATTTTTAACAAGGATTGTTATTTTCTTTGGAGCCAGGACATCCCTGTTGGCAGCTGCTAACACCTTTCAGCCTAACTGTATCCTGCTAATGTGTAGCTTTAGTGTGGTCTGTATAAGTATAGCTAGGCACAGTCTCTTCCTCAAAGTGTGTGCAACCACATAATTAACAATATTAAAATCTGTGAGCTGCTCACACCCTAATTCATGATGGTTATGAGTACAGGGCAGTGCAAGCATATGCATGGCTCGTTCAATCTCACTGGTGTTAAACAAATGCTGAAGTTCCATGTATGCTCTGGTCTCTGGTATAATGCACATTCAGAAACACTGCAGAGGTCAAACTCCAGGGCAGGTGAATTCACAAAGATCTCAGAACTAGGATGTGCATCACAAAAGAGTGCTTTAACATTTCAAACCTTTCTTACTACTATATCAGGGCCAAGTCAAAAATAGCCAGGGAGACAGAAGGACTGAATATACAGCCCAGTAGCTGGGGTATTTATTATAATACAATTTAAGTGAAGACAAGAGCAGAGATTGCTTGACTCTGTCTCAGCTAGGCAGCAGCCCAGTGATTCAGGCAATTGCCCTGAGAGCAGGGATTTGCACCACCACTATGCTCTTGTGAGTGCTGTAGTTCCTGGGCTATTAATTATTCTGCAGACTGTCCTCACTATAAAGTTTTCCTTTTGACAGATTGTTGTTTTGCTTTAAGATGAAAACCTCTCTCAAAAAATCCCAACCACCTTTTTCACTAGGACAATCAGCAACTCAAATCAAAAGAACTGCAATAACCCCAAACCTTAGGACTCAATTACCTGAATTATACATTACACTTGATAGAGCAATCAGAATTGCTTTGATTTGTGTTATGAATAGATAAGATCTGTGTGAAAGACTTAAAAAGTCAGACTGTGCACTTTTTTTTTAATTGACATTATCTTGACATGTTCATGTAAAGTATCATATTCTCTCCCTGGCATGACTAAACTCTATGCTGTTCACAGTTTTATCACCGCAATGGCAAATATCCCTCTGTGTTTATAGGAATAAAAGGAGAAAAAAAAATCATCAGCAAAGAAAAAAAATAGATCTGGAGTACTGGTTTTGGTTTAGGCTTCCTCAACAGACTTTTATCTTCAAGCTGAAGTTCCTGCTCTTGAGGCAAAAATAAAAATCTATTAGAATACAAAATATTTATCTTGGCCTTTCAAATTAAATTGAAATTTTCAGTTATCAAATATATTGCTTTATTTAGAAACAGCTTCATGATTTGACTACAGAATAATATGAAAATGCCTCTGTTCAAGAGGGAGAATAAGATTAAAGCCCTTTAGGAGAGGATGGTACGTTCAAGGTGACAATGCATCATCACTTTATACCAAACAGAAATAGCATTAAGAATTATCTCTAAGTCACAGTACTGGCTGATAGTCTGCAAACCATCTGTTTGTAAAACAAACCTGATTTTTGTTACAGAAACATCAAAAAATATTAAAAGGAGATATTGAAGCATCAAGAGAATGTTAACCCAACAACAGACACTATCTTGAAAATGTATTTCTCACTCCAAGTTGTGGTATTTACAGGGCAGGTTTTGGAAATTGGTCTTTATTGTTGACTGTGTCCTTTGCAGGTGGAAGGTCACCACATAACATTGCTATGGGCTTCACCCTCCCTTTCTCCCTCCCTCCTCTTGTATGATCTGTATGCTCATGTTTTACATTCTCAGAATTTCTGAGAGTCCAGACTGTTTTTCATTTGGAAAGCAGGTCTTATTGAGGCATGGCGTGCTCAGTGTGTAAAATTACGTAATGCTACTTTTAACTGGGCAAACAGAAAGGCACAGCATGATCATCAAAGATTATGTTAGAAGACTTCAGGGGAACGATAACATAAATTTTTATCAGTGCAAGCAATTAAAAGCTAAGGACATTGCCAAAGGATGTGGTGAATTCTCTATCCCTTATCATTTTAAATATACACTGGATGTCTGTCTGAAGATTTTCTTGATTTCAGCCACAAGTTACTGGTTTTGATGTAGGAAGTATTGAGCGAGATTCTACAGTTGGTGTTAAGAAGGAAGTTAGGTAATACACTAAATTATTATAGTGGTCTCTTATGACCTCAGAATCTCTCCAGAATCTATCTATCTATACATTCAGAACTAATTTACTAGAAGCTTGGCTGGCTGTTGTGGGCAATGAGGTATTGCAATACTTCAAGGGTTCTGTGAAAAAGGACTGTTGCCAACATTGCTGTCTGCAGTCAGCATTTTCTGAAGATCATAGGAAGTGAAAACACAAAATAAGCATCCTTCTGATTCATGTACCTTTCTCCCAAAATGCTTGCTTCCAAGTATTTTTCATTATGCAGCAACTGCTCACCTTAAAATTTGAAATAAAATATTAAAAAATAATATCTCCCACTAGGTTATGATACTTCTTTTCTGTCACAAAAATAGATGTCTAGGAAATATTAATTCTGCACACTAAGTAGAGATGAATCACTGGCTGTGAAGATCGTGTCTGTAAGAGTCTACTTGCCTAGGAGCACAGCCTAATCTGATAATACTCAAAGAATCAGCCAATTAGAAAGCTATCAGTATTAAAAATTTAAATTTTCATTCAGTTCAAAGATAAAAAAAATGGTAACTATAGACTCCAGGGTCTGATGCCAAAACACAGTTTGTCAAGTGCTTTTAGACAGATCTAGGCCTAGTGTTAACACAATACAATCAGGCAGTCTGCTGCTTGCTGCAGTTTGGTACCACACTCTCAGGCTGACTTCTGTAATTTTCATGTTTTGCTAATAAATTGGACAAATGGCATTTCACACTTTCAAAGCCTCAGATTCTGTGTGACAAAAGGAAAAGCTTTTTACCCTCTTTAGGCAGCATGGCTGGGTGGAGAACCAACTTAATGTCTTTGCAAAAGGAGAGAAAAGCAAAAAAGAATAAAACAGGAATCCCAGAAGTTTTTCTTGAGTTGCTCTCTCTAAAAGTGCAGAAGAGCTATTGTTAAAATAGGTCAGCACATTACTTGCTACCTAGCCTAAGAAATGGAAATCTGGAATGACTATGGCAGGGTTTTATACTGTAACCCTCTGAGAGGATCTTGGGAGGACTCCTGGTAGAAATTTGCCTACTTTGTAAACTCAGAGACAAATAGACCATAGAAACAGGTGAGGCTTTTCAGGGCAGGCACGCTGGGAACCCCTTTGGTATCGTGGTTATGTTGGAGGTGTGAAACCAGCCCTTCTGTTTTCCCTCACCAATCCATAAAAAGGAGCATTATGATTGTGTTGAGCTGTGCTGCTTTTTTGACTCAGCGAAGAGGGAGCTCGAGAAACATACTGTATGAAAAAAACATTTAAAAATAAGCTCACCCCATTCTCTACAAAATCTAGAGCTGTCTCGGAGGGACAGAGTTTAGGTTTAGACTTTGCAACAGGAGAATATGCCCCTTTGGCACCTGATATAACCTTCTCTAAACTTTCACTGAGCATTAATCCACTAAGTGCACTGTAAGGAATTAGTGGGAATAAAGAAGAAAACAAGAAGGGTTTGTTTTCACTGGTGGCTATGTGAGACTGTATTTAAAGAAAAGTAAGTGGTTCTTTCCATATGTTGAATGGTATTCAGGAGCCAAATGAACATTTGTTTTTACCTTAGACATTAATCAGGAATGTGCTGGCAAATATCACAGGCAGAAAAATTGCTGGGAAAACTGGGCAGGGATTTCTATTGTTCAATATGCTTTAACTGTTCTTTGCTGTAGCTCTTTTAATTAAAGGCTATTGTTCTGGCATTGGAGTGCTCCAATTTTACCAGAAATCATGACACTAAATATGCCATTTATTACAAGGACACCATCTAAAGCATATTAGCTCAGCAGTTGCATCCTTAAATGCCTACAAGTTACAGTATGTCAGAAAATGTGGGTTAAAAGGGTTCCAGAACTGAAGCCTAGTCAAAGGGAAACAGCAAGAGAGTTTTATTTTACTGCCTTCTCTGACAGGTCACTGGATTTTGATTGTGCAGTCAGATATGGTATTCATCCCCTTGATAATGAAAGGTGGGTGGCTGGCTGGAAAGAAAAGGCATGCAAGACAGCTTTTGGTCATTGCCTGCGCTATTTCTAGTAATCCTCCTTGCTGTCTAACTCGTGTTCAGGAAGGATTTGGGCCTGTGGGGTAAATGGAATTGAAATCTCTCAAGAGGAAAAAACGATAAGGAAACAATGTGTACTTGCCAGCATTTTTAAGAGAAGATGTTTAACAAAAGAAGGAGCCTGTATTCTGCATTAGATTACTGCATCGCTGGCTGTATTGCTTTCACTGCTGTCTCACAACTCCAGCTCAAGAGAATAGAAGGGCTGTTGCTCCTTGCTCAGACTTTACCAGCTGGATCCAAATATCGCTGATCAAATGTCGTAATAACGCAGATCACTCACCATTTAATAAACATACATGGTATTTATAGGGAGATAAAGCCTTAACCATATTTCATTTATGGTCTAGTGTGGACTGGGAGAACACACGTGGTATAACTAGGAAATAGATCAGCTGCTCAGCTGGTCTGTAGCTTACCTTTTTTTCTTCTTTTTCTTTTTCTTAAGATTTGCAGTGCACCAAGTCAGATTTCCAGATGCTCCTTCCCGGCCTGAGTCCTGCATCTCAAACCTTCTGCGGCAGAGGACATTACCATCAAATTCTCAGCATGCTAGATAATTCAAGAGAAATGTAACAGTTAAATTGACATTATTGGAACAGCTTCTTCTATGGTAATGGCAGCATATCCCACACACAAGGAAAGGGAATTCCCTGCCCTGCTTTCCTTGTACCCTCTGTCTGGAGAAAAGGTGTCTTGGCTTTTATGGACTGTGAGCTACCAGCTTTGAGTCAAAACTTCTGAGGAGCAGCTGTGATGGTGCTGTCAGCACAGTGTGATGGGACAGAACTTTGTATCCACCCTTGTGCAATTAAAAAACCCCACACTTCAGTTGTCTAGCTATGGACAAACACAGCTAAGTTAAGTCTTCAAAAGCAAGAACAATATGGGCCAGCTAATGTCCACATGGTTCCTGGGTACTCGTAAGGAGAAAACCTGTTTCAGGTTCATGCTTACCATAGTTCTACAGTTTCCACGTTCTCTCACCACCTTTCCAAAGGGGCTGCACTACGTTCATGAGATTCTACTTATTCTGCGATGCCAGAGGCATAACATTAGGTTGAGCTTCCACCATGGCAGCCTATGGAGCTCTGTTTGCCATTTGTATTTATCTGCCCATGTCTTCCCAATCAATTTTACAGTTGTTTAGCTCCAATCACTGTAGACTGTGACATTTAATATCAAACACTCTTCCAAGATTCCCACATTAATAAATACAAACAGTGAATCCTCTTTCTGTTGTAATGATGATTTCTGGCATCATTTAAAAGTGCATATTATTATGCCAGTATTAAAAATTGGTACAGCTTCATGCAATGCTGGAATATATATTCAAAAACTAATTTACTTGAGTTGTAATGTTAGGATTATCCTTCTGTCTTTCATGACTGATGCTTCATCTGGAGAATGCTTAATGTTTTCTTGTCAATGAGTGTTAACTCAAATGAATTATTCCAATCTGTTTACTTTGTCCCTTTCTAACAAATGCAAATTATAATTAAAAAGGGGGAAAAAAAAAGGAAAAAATAAAGAAGAAATGCAAACAGCATCATACAAACCTAGTATGACAACACTGTGGTGATTTTTCTGCTCTTAAGTCCACATCAATAAGCAATTTAACAATAGGAAAACTCTCAATGGGAGACCAACAGATGAAATTATTGTACAGCAGATCCTTGGAATAAATTTTTCCTTTGCCTGTGTAATTGCATGCAGCCGTCCTTGTGTGAAATCCCTCATCAGATTACAGGGTTTGTTGTATGTAAATTGAAGACTAAATGCTTGGTAGCACCTTTCAGCTCTGCAATGCTGGAAATGAGTTTTTTAATAGGAAATTAGATTAGCAATATTTTAGTCAACAAAAATTCAGAAAATTTCTGCATAAAAATGAGAAAATTATTCATGCAAATGAACTTAAAAAAAAGAACAATTGTAAAATTCTTCATACTACTATTCATAAAAATTTCTGTACATTATTTTTTAAACAAAGAATGGGATATTCTAACACAAATTGTTTTTACTTTGCTGGATATAGTATTAACTGAGCTTTCAGTTAGCAACAGGTTGCATAATTTAGTGGCTTCTATCTTTAATATGATTTAATATAGTTCTCAAAGTGAGAAATGTGAAAAATTGCAATGAAATCAGTTAGGATTATAAAACAGCCTTTTGCCAACCATGAACCAGATACTAAAACAAGAAGTAAGCATTTCCAGTCCAGTCTAGTCCCTGTTATGCTGCAGTTTGTTAGATTAACCTTCAGAGAATATCAGAAGCTAATGTGAGAGAAGACTTCTTGGACTTAAAATTTCTCCGCAAATGCAAAAGTAGTTCCTCCAGCATAAATTTGCCTTCCTTTGTAGCCAATACCCAGAAAAAAACTGATCAGGTATTAATAAATTATTAATATGATTTATAAAGACTTATTTTTTAAAATATTTCTTGCAGTTTGGGCTTGACCATGGCAGAGCTGAGAAAACTAAGGAAGACCTGTGTCATGGACAAGAACCAACAGATGGCTGGAAGACTGAAACAAATGTACATTACCATTACTCATGCAGTTTTAGGCAAAGACATT
Organism: Agapornis roseicollis; assembly: GCA_002631895.1. Taxonomy (NCBI): domain Eukaryota; kingdom Metazoa; phylum Chordata; class Aves; order Psittaciformes; family Psittacidae; genus Agapornis; species Agapornis roseicollis. The sequence goes on along the minus strand of NDXB01006300.1, from coordinate 32,203 downwards.
CTTGTTCCTAGGAGCCTACTGGCTTTTAATAGCCTGGTTACAGTTGAAGTTAACAAAGTCTTGCCCTTTCCCCTAAGAAAGATATAAAATGTGATGGGTACCCAGAAGGGGATCTCAGATGTCAGCATGATCTAGTTGGGAATAAGAATTATGTCAGTGGAGAAGTGAAAACTAATGTCTTCTCCAGCTTGTTCAACATAAAAGTGATAACTGTTCTGGGCTCCTGGCAGAAGGCTACAACTCCTCAAAATCTCTTAAAATTCCTCCAGATAGTTCTTCAGCTTCAGAGTGACCATGGGAATGAATTTCCTATTTCCATAAGGAAGAGATGTCTCTCTCCCTTCCTCTAGAAAAGCTTTAAAGAAGTATTAGTTAAATGAAGAGACCTAAAGAACTAATTTTAACTGCCAAATACTGCAAATCCCCAGCTATTACTGGTTCCAGCAATATATTCCCTACTTATAAATGAGGATATTGCTACAAAAAGGAATACCTCTAAAATGGGACAGTCATGCACCTGTTCCAAAAAGCCATATAAAACATCCTAAAACAAAAAATCCTTTCACACTGAAAAAAACCTCCAAATATTTACAAGCCCTTACTGCCAACAATAGTATTCTGTTCTATACAGGATAAAACCTAAACAAAGCCAGTAGTCCCCAAGGACTGACAAGCTAAACACACCCCAGGGAAATCCACAGAGGAAATAACAGAGGAGCAGTAAAGTTGTTTTATTTGTTTGTTATTGTTATTTGTTTATTTTGTTTGTTAACATCTTAATTCAAATCTTAGCAGCTACATTATAGACTGAATCTGTAGGAGGGCCCTGAGTTTTGCACTGGGGTTACTGCCAGCTAGTTTTTCCCTTTTTATGTCTCTGAGGCCTTTGAGGATTAAAAAGCAACTACTCACTGTGGCTATAATGGGGACAATAGTGGAAGGGAAGAACTTTTTTCTCACTTTTTACTCCTCTCCACCAGTCTTCATTTCTTTCCGTATTTTCCTAAGACAAAGATTACTTCAACAAACAAGCAGATTAAAATTGGATAACTGAAGTTATTATCACCTGCAGCTGTCATCCCAGTTCTCAGCTGGGAGTCAGTGCAGTTTTTAGTTCAATGTGCAAATGTAAGCCCATCCCAGACCTTGGTTGTTGTGAGATGTGGAGCTGAAAACAGTATTTGGGAGCCAATTTTCAAGGAAAGTGGGTCCTGGCACCCATTGGAAGGGCACAAGCAGCTTCCTGTTCCATCCTGCTGTCTTTAAACCACAGTCACGTCTGTCTTAGCTCTGAAACCATCAGCCAGTCAGAAAGTGATACTTCTAAGGAGTTATTATTTTTTTTCCCAGTAGAGAGCATGCAGTGGGCAGAAGTATTTTCAAAACTTCCCTTAAATTTTTTCCTTCCTCCAAAGCTCCTGGGCTTGCTGTTCTTCATCTCATTCAGACAGTAGTCTGTACAGTCCCTGCAACTGCCTGCAAAGTGTGTGCTGCACACAGAATAGAAGTCAAAGCCGTAGTCTGTAGTCTGCTTTTGTGTAATCCCAACTCAAGTTTCCAGTCTCAATTTTTAAAATGTGATTAAAGTGTAAATTACAAAAGATAACGCTACTCCCAAGGACAGAAAAATATTAAAATATGTGTGCAAAGCTAAGAGAGAAATATTAATCACTGGCAAGAAGCAGCCTAAGAATTGCATGCTATTTAGAGAAACAAACAATTGCAACAGAATTAATCAGCAGATGTAAAAGAGAGTGCGATGCTGATACAAAATAGATGTAGGAGAGGGCATGAAACATTAACCATGTGCATCAAATCATCGTCTGGTTTCTTCACAGATGGAAAAAGCTCTGAAGAAACATTACAAGATTTTTGGAAGAGGGTTTCAAGCTGGACATGAATTAAAGACAAATGAATCCAATCTGTGCTGCTTGTTTGTTCACTCATATGTATACGCACACACACAAATCCTACTTTCATGAAGTCAGTTCGCCATCCTGGATTTCTGACCCTTGCTCTTCCTTTGCCACATTAGGCATAAGCTTTAAACTGAGCCTGGAAGGCCAGGATGTGGTGCCACAACAGCAGCATAAAAAATAGATGTGTTTTTTTTTATGCATTTGCATTCCTGACACATTCCTCATGACTCCTATGAACAAGATCGAGGACTCCGGAGAGAAAGATGTAGAAACAGTCAGGGACAGCAAATAGAATTAGGAAATATTTTGAAAATAGACTTGCAAGCCAGGACACGCAATAGCAAAATTCACTTTAAGTCTCAACAACACAAGTTCAAAGGTTTGAATTACTCAAGAACATCCTGTGTTTAGCCAACACTGCTAATCTGGTGCATCTCTTCTTTTGTCTGGCCAAGGTTCCTTCCCTTCCCTTCTCAACATACCCATCAGAGATAAATGCAATATTACAGACACTCATAAGCGGAGAGAATGTGAACAAAACATCAGCACAGCTATGAAAGGCAGGCCATATATCTACAGTCATGATGGGTTCAAATTTTGTTTTCTTGTTCTTCCTGTTGTTTGCCAGGGATAAATGGCAATTGTACTTTCTGACTGTGTTCAGCTGGGCTCCATGCCATTTTTTGCTGTTTTTGATGGCAGAGTTCTCAAAGACATATATTAAACTATCTGGCCCATGTAATAACTCACTGGGGCTACACTTTTTTTTCCAAGGAGGCCCTATAAGAAGAGGGGAAGTAGATATTTTTTTAGAAAGGCAGCAGTCTTTTGCATTAGTAACCTTAAACTTTCCCATAGAATTTCAATAGCATTAGCAAATTATTTTGCTAAAAACCCAGCAGGCTTTGCAGATGGCGTTTTTGGGATTTCAGCAGTGAAAAATATGCAAGCTTTACACCCACTCCTTGATTTTGTAAACTCCCTTACAGTCTGCCCTGTGACCATTCCTAAATACACTAATGTTACAGAGTTAATCTTATTAATGGTAATGCATCCACAAACAAATTGCTGCAGTAGTGTAGTTACCTCAATTAACTTTTTAATCCATTCACTTTGCAGAACTAGAGGTCATTTTCTATTAAAATGTCTCCCCCCCCACTTTCTTATCACCTTTTGCAACTCATGTGAGTTAATAATAGAAATCCTGTCCATTCTATGTCAGGAAGAAGACATGATGACAAAGCCAGAAAAAGACCTTATTCTTTACTAACATAACACAGACATGGCCCAAAGAGGACATCTGCCTTTTTTCATGAATACATCTAATTATGGCAAATTGTTAACACCTTGAAGAGAAGTTTCATAGAAGGGTAAACTTTAACATATGCCATCCTCACACGTAAAACATCCCATACTTCATACTTTTCCAAACATGCACTTTTTCCTACAACAATTTATTAAAGACTTTATTTTGAAAAGGACTTCTACCTGCTTTACATTTCTGTAGATGCATTTTTTAGTGCTTGCAATTATTTGCCTGTCCAAACAATTCCATAGAAACATCGAACATAGAAACATCTTGGAATGCAGTCAGGAGATGAGACTCCGCAAGGCCTGCAAAACTGCAAATGCAATTATTTCTTCACTCACAACTTGAAGCCACCACAATTTAGGTCTTTTGCAAAACTGTGCCTTTAGGTTATTTGGGCACCAAAAGCTGCCTGTCCACCTAGCAGCTTCTGCTACTCTTCCCCTTGAGTCTCACACTAAAGTCACAGTGAATAATTTGACACTAATATTACCATGGCAACAGCCTGATGTCACGTGTATACAGAATTATGATTGACATTCCTGCAGTATCCAACAAAAGGGGAAGAGGGAGAAAACCAGACACAGCTCCAATACTAATGGGGGGACCAGTATCACTGGCACCGTAAATATTGCTTTATTCACAGATCTGCTTTCTCCTGCTTTTCACCATGTCAACATTTCTGTGAAGGCCTCCCATCAAAGCCCAAAACACATGCTCAGTGCAGAAGGGGCTTCTTCACATGCACCTAGATTTGGCCAGAGGACAGTGGGCGCCCTTCTGACAGTACTTTCCTCAGGTAGAGGACTCTGCTACAGCATGAATGATTTTTGCCATAGAGGTTAGTCTTAGGAAGGTACTTTTAAATGTCACAGGTATAGCTTAAAATAACAGAAGACATTAAATTGAGTGGTTTTTCCCCTCTGAGGATAGTCTTCAGGCTTTCAGCTGGGCTGTAAATCCTTTTTTTTTTTTTTTGCTGATGTTTATCAGCACTTACAGAAAGACAGACGCAAACCATTAGGAATAGGATAAAATAACATCTGTTAAATATTTTTAAACTCAATGTCTGCGGAGTTCTCATAAGGGTATACAAGCAACACCAAGACAAGAATGGAAACAGCCTTTTATTCTAAATTTCATATGTACAAGGAAAGCCGTTTTACACAGCTTTGTAAATTCTGTGTAAAAGAGCTATTGTCATCCAATGTCACTGTGCTTATACTAATAACAACTTTTAAACATGGAGTACATTATTAACAACAAAAACCATTAACAAACAGGCATAAAAGACACAGATATGTGTGCTGATATTTCACATATATTCTAGAAACAAGTTGGCGCAAAAATAAAATGTGCCAGTAAAAAAAAAAAAATAGGCATTTTTTAAAATCACACAAGGCATGATTTTCTTTCTTGCTTTCTTTCCTTTTTGTACATGATATGCTGAGGTCCATTCTCAAGCCTTTTCACATCAGGATTTGCAGGCACTTCAGCAACCCAGCTATATTTTTTACAATACATGAAGTTCAGACCAACAAACATAAAAAACAGCTGCTGCAAAATTTTCATATCTCATATGCACATTCAAATGTTACTCACTCCTACAGCAATCTTTTTTGCTTTAGTAATTTTTGGATACTGACATGTTTTCAGGATGATGTGTAACAGTTTGTCTCCACTTCTCTCTCATTCATATACTTACAGGTTTATTTTTAATGTAGCATCATGACTCAACAATACAGTATATGGAAGCACAAGGCAATTGAACACAAAGCTTCACAATTTGTAAAAAGAAGGAATTGTTTTCTTTTCACTTTTTTGATCCAAAGAAAACATTTGATTTCTTCTGCTCTTGCCTCGAGCTATCTCCAGAATTTGCCCAAAGACAACTGTGCATCAGATGACCATGGAACGATATCCTCCCTAGCTCTCTTCCTAGACACAAGTGTCATAAGACAAAATTAATTTAGAAGTAAAGCGAAACAGAACTCAGTTGTATGTTTGTTCGTAATTTCCCATCTTCAATAAAATAGCAAAATATACTTATCAAGAGCTTGGCTGTGATTGTATAAAAAGTCTCTCTCCAGTTATTTCATTTGTAATGGACTGTGTATTAAGATTATAAGGCAATTGCAACAGGATTCTCAGGATAACGGAAAGCTTAATATTGTTTTCCTCATGAGTCAGGATAAAGACTTTTTTAATAAGCTCAGAGTGGGGAGAGAAAGAAAAAGAGTACATATGTGCATGATAGGAAAAGATAGTTTTTCAGCATACAGACACTTAAATATTGGTCAACAAAGACTGGTAATGACTCCACCATAAAACATCTTAGACCTGCAACTGCAATCCAGAGTAGAGCTAAGCTTCCTCCACTCAAGAGTGATATGTAACCCTCCTCCTGACCCAGGAGAAATAAAAAAGAACATGTTAATGCTTCCTTCAACCTCAAATTCATTAATTTTATGCCACAAAGCTGCATGTTTGTGTAATAAGTCACCACAAAATAAAACACATTACAACAAATCCTAGTAATAAGCCATTGACAGCTACTGACTGGGCTATGGGACTCGGTATGCAGGGATAGCATTGCTCACTTCCACTTTGATTGTCAAATGGTGGAACATCCTTCCATGAATTCAACACTTGAGATAGAACGGCAAAGACGTAAGGCCCACCAATGCTTTGCCTGTATTTTTAAAGGCACTGAAACAGACAATGGATATATTCCTTAGTACCATCAGTTTAAAAAGTTTCCAAAATATAAGTCTCTGTATGAAAATGTTCCTTATTGCATGATAAGTTGATCTTCATTTTCTTCACCTCAAGAATAAAATGGTCTTCCCTTTTCTGGTGTTTGCAATCTGTTCAGCCTCGCGACCTGAGATGGTGAAGGCGGTACATCTTGCCTAAAAGGACCTTTAGGAGGGGTATAATTAGGATCCTGAATTTTCTTATAAGAGTCATAGTTGCTAGGCCCTTCAGAAGAAGTTTTTTTTTTCAGTTGTTGCTCTTTCCGCCTCTGCTCCTGACGGAGCAGTTCTTGTGTTTCTAGCATTACCCTGGCATTGAAGCCATGTCCCCCCATATAGCCATTCCTTGATCCCTGGTAGCTGGAATATCTGGGGTTTTCCTTTGCAGTCTGGAATCCTTCTCCAGGGGAATAGCTCTGCTCCCAGGAGTCTTGAGATACAGAACTGGCATTTTTTCTGCTTTGCCTGAAAAGAAAAATAGAAGATGTTTTTAAGACAAATATTCTGGTTCCACTTCTACTGTTACTGAAAACAATTCCTGGAAAGAATGGTGCTTCTACAATGCTGTCAGGTTTCCCCCAGCTATAGCATTCTCCAGAAGTCATGTTCTCTTCTGCTGCAAAGAGGCATCAAAGAGGCATCTGGCCTCTTTTGTTAGGAGAACATTTCCTATAGAGTTGAACTCTATTTCTATGCCTCTCCAGGAGGAATATGTCATGAAAACCCATCCAGTGTTACAACCACAATCATGTTCTCAAGAAAAGAGCTGCAGTTCAGTTGCAGACTAGGAAAGACCTAAGACATTGTTGTGCTTCTTAAGAAACCAGATAGCAGCCAACACTTGTAAAGTCACTCATGAAAGATTTGAATCTAGACTCACACTTGATTAAAAATGCAACAGGCAGATCTTTAGAGCACTTGTTCTAAGACTGCACAAGACAGAAGATAAAGCTCATTATTGATAGGTAGTTTACATGGATGAGAGTTACTTCCTCCCATTTCCAGAACTAAAGAATTTTGTGCTATCAGGACTGTTTTCCAGTCTACTATAGTTTTCATTAAAGAAAAGGCAGAGATAACCTTTTTTGCTCATTTTTTTTTTTTGGCTCCAGGGGGATAGACAAATAAATCAAATATATATAGGAATTACAAATTCTTATCTCTTTTCACAATAAACCATGACATTATTTTAAAGACAGATTATGGTTTTGAAATAGCTTTAATTTATTATCAAGCTGCTAGATGCTTTTATGAATTTAAAATAGATTGGTGATGATAAAGCAAAACAGTTTTGTGCAGCAGCAAAAGAGATACCCACTTTGAGATTAAAATTAGCGTATGAGAATCAAGCAGTAAAACAGAATATATTGTGACATTAATCAATAAGAAATTCATTTAGTTGTTTGTATGTGCTTTGGTTTCTCATGTCTACACACATGACTCAATGTGGCCTCATCCAATGAATATGAAATGAAGACCTAGGAGACCCAGAGAATATTTCTACCATTAGTAAAAACAAGAAGTCACCTTATGTTTTTGCAATCTTCCTTCCACACATGTAATTTGAAAATGACCATATCTGCCTTAATTCATAGCAGATTTTGAGACCTCTGGATGAAAATTGTTACTCAGGACAAATGTGAATTATTACAGCATAAATTACAACACAATGTAAGTTCTTATGCAAATTTTTAAAGCTGGTCTTGATATTTGCATATCCAACTTCGCCAAAGAAAAGATGTTTCTGTGCCATGTTTTATCACTCCCTGGAAGAAAAGCAAATTGAATGAACCTCTGTAGGCTACGAAACTGTCAGGTTTCTGATCTAGAGCAAGATAAATCTTAAGTGCTAGAAAATTAACTTGGAGTTCAACATTGCTTTTACATTTTCACATGGGACAAGAGTATGACTAGCTGAACTAATTTAATTTTCTGACTGTTTTCTGGTACTTGTTCAGAATTAGTTGGCCCACTTTCCCTGTCTTTCTGGGAAGATCCTTTAAAACTGACTCAAGAGTTTGCCTTCACTACTAATGGTTTGAATTTACAAAGGGGAAAAAAGGAGGAACATAGAGACTATACAAAATGAAAAGCACCAAAGCTCAAGAATGGATCCAGTGTAGAAACTTTAATCATTACAAAGCCACAGTTGCAACATTAAGCTTGGGACCTAAGTTTCAGAGTAACAATACGATTTCTTTAAAGATCAGTCGCAGAGTCACAAACAGTTTGTAAAGCTAGATAATGGGTTGTCCCATCTTGGTATAGGAGTATCATGGTATTTACAGCACTTAACTTTAGCCCAAGGTCCTGAAATGTATTCCTCTCTCAGCACAGCTCAAATACGCAGAGTGCTCAAAGTCATCAAATTATCATTAATTACTCAGTAACATGCAGTGCTGGCTTGCTATAATTTCTCATGTTGAAAACTGCACTGAAGGAAGTTCTCAGTCTAAACAAGCGTTTCTATGACCCAAAGCATTATTTTACAAACTTCTTGTAAACTAATTTTTCTGCCATTGGAACTGTATTCAACTATCTTCCAACTTTTACATGCTAGCAAGTGATTGAGCAGAACAGGATAACTGAGTTTAAAGAATCATAGTTTTAAAACTAAAAATACCCTCCCCAGCTTAAAAGAGACATTAGAATCTGTACTCTTCCACCCAATCTGTGCATTGCTGGAACTAGAAAAACTGAAAGAGAATTTCTTCAGAAAAACAATATGGTATTAATAGGTGTGGTACTTCAGAAGGAAGGTAGAGATAAGCAAAGGGAATATAAAAGATCTTCAGAATGACTATCAATCTAAGAAAACACATTAACTTTACATTTTCCTTTCCCACGTTCCAAATTTAACAGAAGGATTCTACACTGAAAGGTGCTACAGCATGTGAAAATCTGAGAGATCTCTCTTACTTTCAAAGATTTTGGTAGGATAAGAGTTCATGCTTAGAAAACTTTGATTATGAAGCTTTTGTTTGCTTCCCCCCAAAAAAGGGACTTATGGTATGCTTGTTAAAACTTGTTGTCATAAAATTTTTTTACATACCATTTCCACATGGGACACAAAAGATAACAGGACCTTGTTGGAAAGGAATTTGACATTAACTTCTGGTGTTAAGGATTCTTCATTCAGTCATTGCCACTGATATTTGAAAATAAACCCAGTATTTGCACAGTGCTTGACTATGATAATTAATGTACAATACTAGCTGAGAAAACTTTTAATAATTCTTAAAGCTAAATATCAAGTAAATAACAATTTTTCTCAAACAGCAAATCCAAGATTTTTTTAAAATACAAATTTGTTTAGATGAAAAGTATATTATTTTTCAGTATTCCTTTGTTAATGACTCAGTAATTTTGAAAAAAAAAATATATATATGGGAAACTTGAATGTCCTTGATTTTTTTGAATAGAGTTTCTCAGTTCAGTATTCTTTTGTTTGAGGTCTTGAGATTTTTTTTTTCCTTTTAATATTCGCTCTGTATTAGCATCACAAAGATAGAATTTCTATCCAGTAAAGAATTAGGCAGCATAAAAAAAAAAAAATCGTCTGACATGTCAAAAGGGGACAACCCATGTCATGCTCAGGAGAGTTTTCTAATTGCAGAAAATTAAACTGGATGGTGTGTCACAAAGAATAGCTTTGTTTCAGTGTCTCAGTTCTGTTGGGTGCTCAATTCTGCTGGGTGCTGAAATCTCACTGAAATCAGCTGTGAAGTACTCTTCCTAAAGTAAATGGCTGCCACATGCTCTCACTTAAGAAATTTTATGCCCCTTCCACACCAAGCACATTCCACCTTATATCAATGCTAAACAAAAGTGCCTGCACTAAGTACATTTTCCTTCCACAAATGGAATTAGCTCTAGGGTTATATACATTGAATAGATTCAGACAGTTACCATACCTGGGTAATGAGCTGTACTGCCGCTGAGCTTGCTGGAAACTCTCCCTTTCTTCTTGCCGCTGCCGCTGCATTTGAACCTCTACTGATACTGAGTGTCTGCCACTCTGTGAGTACGTCTTGGTGCTTGGCTACAAAATGAAAATGAAAATGTCTTCAACAAAGCAGAAAAATACGGACAAAAGAGCTACCATTCAAATTGCTGCTGTGCACATATGGTTACATTTGTTTCAACATGTGGTTCACGTAGCTTTTTCACACTTAACCTAATTAAGGTTAAATTCTGACCCATAACAGTGTCCTGTGCTGTCGTACCATTTCTGAGATCTATCAAGAAAATATTGGTCCAGAATGCATTATGGATTATGGTATAACACTGAAATTTAAACTAAGTTGGTGGAACAGATCTTCAGACACTGTAAGCTAGCCTAGCTATGGTAATACTAAATTTTACCCCACTAAGGCTCTGAGGGAGGATGGAGCACAGCAGCTCTTTCAAACCTCGCCAATATGCTCAATTGATGCTCTCTCTTAGTGAAGCCATCCTTTTTTGCTGTTGGTCCAGACATGCACCGATTGCTTTTCCGAGAGACAGGGAAACATTTTCTGGTTCAACATGATCAAGAAGATAGATTTAGCAAGTCTCTTGTGGAGACTGGGGAATCCTGTATCTCTGAGAAGGATCTTAGATAACATTTTTATGAGATGACAATTTGAAAATTTGAGGCCAATACTAAAGGCAAGTGAAAATGGCCTTTCTGGGAATAGAGAGCGTTACTTATCAAGATCTGACAGAATGGCTTCATTCAAACTTTGGATTATGAAAAAGTTTACTTTTGTAGAGAGAGCACTTTTCATTTTACATTACTACTGTCTTCAGATTTTGTGATTTCAAATTGTAAATAAGGTGATACAAAAGTCATACAATGTTATGTGTTTTTCCTTGTTCTAATAATCTTGTTTCACCTAACAAAGAAATAGAGCATTATTTTATCTATCTCCTTAAATTTACCAGTTCTATTCAAAACATGTAAGCCTAATCACTCAGAGGTTAGGGAGCATAACCACTTATCTGAGCCTGGAACTGAAACAGCTTGTCTCTGACAAACTTTTTTTAAAGGATTTTCGGCTTTTCATTTGTACCTTCCCTCAAAACAAACATCTCTCGGTTTAACCATTATAATTTCTGCAGCAGAAAGATACCATAATGGCTTCATAAAATGAACTCAAGTTTTATAAACTAGAAAGTTGCCATTTGTGACATAAACTTCTCCTTTGTCATATGATACAATCAATTGCCTGCAGGTAGCCAGAAACACAACAAATTTGAAACAGATGTACAACATTTAGAAAGTTCATTTTTGATAAAAATAAACTTCTGAACAGGGCATCAGTCTTGGCTCAGAATTTAACAGATACAATTCGGTGACAACTGCCTTTCCTATTACGAAAAGATTATTGTGCAAAAGAATCAGACTGTGAAAGCATAAACTATGAGTAATGGAGAACTTATTGAAGAGAATCCTTAATACAACATTGATGTCTAGTTCAGAATGAACTTATTCTGTAAAAACCTCAGTAAAACAGTAGTTCTAATGAAAAATTCTTTAGGAATGGTGTGATGAAGCAACACGTTGAGAAAACAGAATTGTGTGTCAGCCTTGTGAGAAATTTTCTTTGAGATGAATAAGCTGTACATATGTATGTCCAAACCAACACCAACAACCCCCATGGAGACTTCCTACTATATTAAATGAGGGCAACACATACAGAGCAGTGTTTCAGTTATTGCATATGTCAACATTTCTAACTTTCTTGACTTTATTGAGAGTCATCTGACATTTGGTATTTTATTGAAGAGCTCAGCTTATGGAAGCGAGTGATTACCTAAAAATCACAAGATTTACTTGTGAATTCCCTCCAGTGTGGTTATAAGCAGTTTACAGAGAACCATAGGGAAACTCAGAAGTTCCCATCTCAACTTCTCCATAAGGAATGAAAACATTTAAACTAAGATTTAGAGAAAATCTCCTCATTTCATGAGTTCTAATATAACAATGTTGGAAAGCTTGCAGCTATATTGTGTCATATGTGAGACAGTAGTTTTCACAGATCAGACATGAAATCAGAATTGCTTTTCTTCATTTGAAAACACAGATTTGCCTTTTTTTTATTTCACTGTAAATATATTAAGGAATTTTACAGTACAGGGAATGGTTAAATTACCAAACAGGTGGTGTAGAAATTGAGCTACTACTCAATTTAGGTTTTTAGAAAACACTAAAGTACATCATCTAGAAAGCTTGAAAGCAAGTACATGCACACACGTGCACAGAGCTGAAGCTGCCACTAAAACCTTTACTAAAGTGACACAGCTTTGAAAGCCCTAATGGACTATGAATGGACTAAGATCAAAATGTAGCTTCAGAGATATACATATATATATATTTTTTTTTTTTAATGTATAAAGGAACCAGTGGTTAAATAGAGGCAGGGGCTATCACGCTTGTCTGCCCACTGTAGGGCAAGCCCAGAATAACTGGACCTGAGGAATCAAGTCTGGATTCTCTGCTGGTCACAAAGAATTTAATGTAATGGACAGCGTTTATGATTTGATAGGTCTAAATACAAATATCTAAAATCCATTATCTGATTTTCTGAAGGTATGAGTACCTGTACACCCTATTAAACTAAATGGATTTACAATACTTAACTAATCTGAAAAGGATACTTATTTAGAGTCCTGTCTGCATGTTGTTCACATCTACAATAAGTCATCCCTATAATCAAATCTGCTATCTGATTTCAAGCATCCAAAAAATATAGCAATGAGACATAAACTCCCTTTGTTTGTAATCAGATATTCCATATCATAACACATAGGTATATTCAACCATCTTATTAATGAAAAGACCTTTCTTTCAAATCTTTGCATAAAAAACCTCAGTGATACCATAATGAGTTCCCTTGGTATATGGTTATGATTATACAAAGACGTAAAGTCTTAAATACTGCTTTATGGATCCTTAGCTTGTTCAGAAAAATACAAGTCACCATACAGTGATTTATCTTCTTACTATGCTTTCAATTAAAGAATCTAAACCAAAAATATTTATATCATAATTAACTTTAGTCTTCAAAAGCTAAATGGTTATTTTGTCTCAGACCCCAAAGTATTCTTTTGTACATGCATATTTATACAAAATATACACACAAACACAAGTCTATATAAAAGTATACCCCATTTATGTCAGTACAAACTGGAGGTAATTAAAAAAAAAAAAAGGTGAATTATTTTCACATCTTTCAACAGCAACCAAAGAACAAAGAAAGGAATACACATAACAGTAATTTTAACACTGATATCAACACAAGGCTAACTATAATTATAACAATCTGAAATCATCCAACAAACCTGGCAACAGCTCAGTCTTCACAGCACAGATTGATAAGAGCTCTGGCCTTGTTTGCAATGAGATGTATGACAAGCACTAACCTTTTAAATCAGGATGCGGTCAAGGCCACAATAACAACCAAGGCTGTATTATACAAATAAATGTATGTTCATGTCTTCCACAATACATTTAAGTGGCAATGATAGTTATTGTGTTCAGCATTGTTAAACAATACTCAGTATGTAAAACCGTGCTTTAAGATAGGTGAAATTACACAGCTCTTTTCCCAAAGAGGCATTACTTTAAAACTGGGACTGCAAAGTTAGAAGTTTCTACAGATTTCTCATTTTATGCAAATAACATTTTTTTCAATTCACAGAGAATGCGTGCCTGTGTCTCACATTGCACTCACCACGGTACCTCCTCTCTTTCCTTGCTACACCAGTGGCTGCCCATGCAGTTTCTTACCCTGCAGAGTGGCATTTCTGCACATGGAGGGTGCAGCAGGGATCCTCCAGGACTGGCACAGATCAAAGTTGTCACAGAGAATTGCAGAGGACATCATGGGTGTGACCCAGGGCACTGGATTTTTAGGGAGATTCAACCACTTCTGGTGACAGGGGATCCACCACTTGAGGTGACACACCTATCCCAACAGCTTACTTCCAAAGGGACAAACTGGGAGTAATGCTTACTCCAAATCATAGAACTCCTTTGTGTTGACAAAGCAGTTAATAGGTAGATTAATAAAGGAACAAGTCACTTAGTATTTTCCCTGTTATTAAAAATACCATTATTTAATATAAAATAAATATGCTATTTTTTTCCCAGATTAAGCTCTGTGTTTAACCAAGAAGTTTCAAGTTCACCTGGAAGTTGGTAGATACAAGGCCCCCAAAACACCCATGGTTCTTACAGTTCAGCACTGTATCAGACATAGATGAGATTAAATGACCTTGCCTGCTTTATGTGTAAATGTACTTGGCACAGATGACAGACAATCCAGTAACTGTGTATATCAAAATTCAGAGTGATAAAAAACATTCAGTGGTTCTGGGACATGTCCTTGAAAACTATTTTTACTTCCATCTTTTTGTTTATGTTGCTATGGTGAGCAGTACATGTAGTGATATTTCTTTTAAGAATTGTCAACAGGTATGTGTATTAATTCAAACACCATGTAATAAGAAAAATCCCATCCCTTTGTGTATCTTTCTATGGTGCATATGTAGGAAGCTGAATGGTGTGGTATGGGATAAAGATTTCCATTCTGTGTATAGCAGCAGCAGAAAGAAAATCTTCAGCATGGTAGAAACAAATCATTTAGCCTTGAAATTCTGCCTGAGGTATTTACATGCACTGCTTGCCTGTTTACAAACTGAAATTGTTTCATTTCTTTTTAAAACCTTCTATCTTCATTTTCCATTTTGTAAAAAAGATTGAAACTAGTGGTGGAAAAAAGTTTTAAATATGAAAATTTAAAGCCAGAGTTTAAATCTTGGCAAGAAATTGCTGGTATTTTATGAAATCCTTTGCAGGTTTGACACAGAATGGATATTAACCACACAGCTGAAGGGAGATATTAACCACACACCTGTGGAGAGGCTGCCCTCCTTAAATTTGATGTCATCGGCAAACTTGCTGAGGGTGCACTCAATCCCACTGTCCATGTCAGCAACAAAGATGTTGAACAAGACAAGTTGCAACACCGACCCCTGAGGGACACCACTCGTTACTGGTCTCCAACTGGAAACCTAGCCATTGACCACAACTCTTTGCATGTGGCCATCCAGCCAGCTTTTCATCTGCCGAGTGTCCATCTATCAAATAGATGTCCCTCCAATTTAGAGACGAGGATGCCATGCAGTATAAGAAATAAGTACTACAAACAGATTAAAGAAAAAGACTTTTTTCTTTAAATCTCTCTTCGAGACAAGATCTGCACACCAACAGCAAACAGAAAAAAAAATACAAAACAACACATAGTCTTTGTGTTTTCTGAGCACTTATCTATCAGGTCATGCCTAAATATCTTATTAGGACTTCTGGGCTTTTCCTCTGTGAAAATTGTGCAATTACTTATGTTTCACAAATTTTGTGCATATAAATAAAGCTGTACTCAGACAAGTAAGGTAGTAGATTTATTTTGACCCTGTTAGCTTTTCTCCTTAGAAAAAATAAAATCTTGTTATTTGATTCCTAAATATTTAAAGTAGAGTTTGCTGGTCCCTCAATTCCTGTTTTCTCCCACCATCCAAATAGGTCCAGGATGTATTTGTGAATTGAATTTGCTGCTTTCCATTTTTAGCACTGATTATTTTATTAAAGATGAAGAAATGAATCACCAACTTTTGTCCCCCAGCATCTTTGTGGGGCTTTTGATCATTGGTGTGCTTCTACAAGCAGGATAGGTAAGCAGTTGTAATGTTTCCAGTGGATTTAATATGCTCTGTTTTGAAATTGGGTTGTTCATTCCCATGACATTTAGGGCTATAATGCTGTGGTTTTGTTATTGAAGATGGGGATCAGTTAATTAAGATGTGACTAGGCAAAAAGACCCCAAGATATGGAACAAAGTACAATCAAAATCCCCCCAACCCCAAGACTGGCACAAGGAAGGATAAACCTCAGCAGACCCAATACTACCCTGAAAAGAACAAAACCATAGGCTCGACTTTGGAACCAAACAGAAGAATCAACCACACAAGAATCTTTGCATTGGTATAAAATACCATAGCAACAGCAAGGGCCTTAACTATTAGCAGACATACTGTGATTCTATGCAATTCTGCATGCCCAGATACACCTTTCTGCAAACTCTGACTGGAATTAACACCAGCAGGATTAAAATGGATTAATAATATTTTATGTTATTTTTCTTTCTTTTTTTTTTTTCTCTCCCATGTAACATCAGGCATATAGCACTGTCCTTGAAACCCTCTTGTACCTTTGTGTTTTTTGAAACACCAAACATAAAAAAAGCAATGTAAGAGGAAAAAAACATATGAAGCCCGAGAAAGTTATCTTAAAATAAACAAATGCAAAAGCACCTTTCCATAAAGCTTTGACTCAGCTGTAGAACTAGTGGATTTTAGAGATGGCTCAATGTTGCAACAGTTAGTCAGTTATTAAACCTTAACAGTGTGTCATTCAAATGGCCTTGAGTAGAAATGTTACGCTACTTAATAGACAGTGTCATCTCATTCCATCACTATCACTTCTTGTGCCTGTTAAGCTGCCTGTGTATGAACACTCATAGGCAGTTAAGTGGTTTGTTTACTGACAGGGCAAACACAGCCGGGCAAAAAGTCCAGCTCTGTCACATTGCTCACATACAAAGAAAGAGCCTTCACCTGATGGGCACAGACAGAAAGGGATGGGGTCAGGCAGCGGTCCCTCTGCCAAGGGTATCACTCAGAGCAAGCATGATGTAGTGCTCCATGATATGGAGATCTATCTCTAACCCATGGAGAAGACTGGAGGTATTTGTCACAAGTATCTGGACTCCTGTGTCACAGGCCATTAATAGTCTTGGATGGATTGGAGTTGGTGATGTTCACAGGATCATTTTGACAATATATTAGCAGGTTTCTGAGCTATTGAGCTCCTCTGAATATCCTCAAAGCTGCCAGATTTCCATCAGTATCCATTACTTATACTGCAAAGTTTGTGTTAATTTACACTTCTTTAAAGTAACCAATAGTCCCACATCACATCAGCACTTTGTTCCCTATCCTCAACCCTTCCTTGTTAATGAGAAATGCAAACTACTTATCACCTCATAGCACACACTTCTCTGTGGATGGATTTTTCCTCTCTTTCTCTCCAAACCAGGTCAGAGTTGGCTGCTGTCCTGCAGCTCAGATGCCTCTCTGGATGTAAAGCCTTTTGTTTATGTCGGCTGCACAACCCATCTCCCTCAGGCGAAAACACACTTTTCAACAACAGTCCACACACAGGTGCACTTTTCATTGCTGTGGTTTGTAACCCACAGTTTACAGATGAAGACTGAAAAGATGTTGATAAATGTATCTAAGTATTGGAAAGTACTTTTGCATTTTTTTGTGTCACTGGTATTTAATGATACATCTGGATCTGTTTTGAGAGGATATCTTAAGAAAGTCTACCATTTTAGACTAATAGGTTAAAGTAATACACACTCCTTAGGAAAGAGAGTTATGGCTCCTTAACACTGAAATGACTGTGAACTGCTGAAATGGATGAGATCATTGGTTTATCCTTTCCAAGCACTGTGATCCCGAAAGGCTGGAGTACATGATGGAAAAAAAAAAAAATCAAAAATGTTTCAGGCCAATTTTTGGTTTTTAGGTACTTATCTGAAATAAAACATTTGATCACCTATGCATTTAACAACAGAGCAGCTTCTACAAAACAACAATGAGCTTCAGAATTAATATTAATACATTAAGCTGAATTAATCACTTGAGCTCATTTGCATGATCTGTAGAAGTGGGGTAAACAGAGAGATCCCATTTGTTTGAATAAGAGAAAAAGGAAAGGTCAGTGTTCTGACCCACAATTTAGGAAATTATTCCATTCCTAAGGTAATCAGCCTGTCATCCAAGTAATTCCCTCCTCAGCCATTACAAGAAACTATAATAAAAGCTAAGTTGCCTGTCTAAAGTTGCTATGGCATTTAGATATACAAAAATTTGGCCCATGACCTTCAGTAGTTAAGTTCCCAAGTCTTCAAGGGTGCAAGATTTTCTCATACATAGTTTTCCCAAGAATGCTGCTTATATCTCTCAATTTGAAGAACTAAACAGCAGTTGATACGCCTAATGGAAAGTACCTCCTACACCCAGCCCTCTTTCACCCCCAAACTGCTACACTATAACTGTGATGAGCTATCACACTATCTTCACCACATCAAATCAATAATATCTAATAATAAAAATTTGTATGTTTGGGGTTTTTGTGGGTTTTTTTTTGTTTTTTTTTTGTTTGGTTTTTTTTT
>NDXB01006299.1:0-43420 GCA_002631895.1 Agapornis roseicollis | reverse complement strand
AGGATACGGTTGCTTTCTGGGCTGTGAACACACACTGTTGGCTCATGTTCATTTTCTCATCAACCACCACCCCCAAGTCCTTCTCTGCAGCACTGCTCTGAATCTCTTCTCTGCCCAACCTGTAGCTGCACCTAGGACTTATTTTGGTTCTTAAGTAAATCCATCAAACCCTTCCCCAGAGCCTCACATCTCCCCAGATCTCGATCTCAGCCTTTGCAGGAAGGGCTACACATATATTTTCTGATCTGTAAAAAAACTGCATGGATTTTGAATTAAAAGACTTCAAGGCATTTCAATGTTTAGAAATAAGAAGTAATACAGTAGTTTGTGTTTTAAGTTACTTCCTACTGTATCCTTTTGTTAAAAATGAAGGCTACACGCCTTCAAAATTTTCCATTTACACAGAATTCCATCAGTTTAATCAAAGTGAAACATATGGTACTATTATGGTCCTTGTACCTTCAGATTTCCTTACTGATAACCCACATACTATCCGTTAACCCATTGCATCATTCAAAAGAATAAACAACCTGGGCTTAGCATACAGGAAGCTGAACAAAAAAGAAATAGAAAATATTAGTTTTCATACATATATTTTGACCCTCACACAGTTCAGACTGACATATTTTTACAGATCAAGGTTATCCTAGAGATGAGTCTGTTAAGTTCACTATAGAGACAAAAAGCATTTCCTGCTTTTGTTTTTCAAGTTTGAGCCTTTTTTATTTAGACCACTGTTACCTCAATCCCATGGATGGATGTGGTGGTTAATAAGGGTAGCAAAAGTCAGACTTCCTATTCTCTCCTAACAAGCCATCGAGAATCACCCAGGCTAAAATAAATACAGGCATTTTTTCCAAGCATTTTCCTTTTGGTTTAGCAAGACTCTTGCTTCCCCATTTAGCACACCCTCTTTTCACAAGCTGCATGGAGTTGAGAAGTTAATATTGCTAAGATGACTGTGAACACAATCAGCTTACAAGGTTGGAATCAATGCAGTACAACTTACATTTGCATGAAGTGGGAAAACATGGTGTCATAAGGCACTCAAAAATACTCCAGATGGTGGTGAGATGAAGTGGAAGGCAGATCATAGACTCATAGAACAGTTTGGGTTGGAAGAGACCTTCAGAAGTCACCTAGTCCAACCTGCCCCTGCAATGAGCCTTCACCCGTAACTTCTTTCTTTTGTGCCTTTAAGATGCAGAATGTTGTCACCTCTTATCTCTAAAATTTCATTTGGCATTTCCTAATTAATAGGCTACCAGTGTGCTGCAGCTTGCAGTTTCTGGGCATGGTGAAAAAAAACAGCCACAACCTGAAGGTTGGCAGGAAAATCCTTGATGCCCCCCTGAGCTCTCCTGAATGGTTAGAGGCTCAGGCATCACAAACAACTCTGTTCGCTGCCATGCCAGACCATGCATCTGCTGAAAATGGCATACATACTGCAATATTAAGGGTTAGGTGTTTGCATAATGCCAAAGATCTGCACCTCAGACTTCAAGCATGCACATAACAGAAGGGGCAAGGGCCAACGTATGAGATTTTAACAGCACCCACCCAGGTGAAATTCCACCTAGACTCTTCAGTCATGATTTAGGCAGCTTGCTCTTGGGCAATAGACCACCACAGGTAAGGATGCAGTACACTTTTATACTTAACAGAACTTGCTGGTGGTACTACAGATGACCTACAGCTAAATCCTTCCGCCAGCATGTATTAAAACCCTTTTCTACGCAAAATACGCTATACTGATGAACATTTTTTATGTGATACCATCAGCATGGCGTGCTGTGTCTATTAGAAGTGACCTCAACCCTTCCATTTTCCACACTTGTGTTCTGGTAGTTTTGCAAATGATAGCAATACAGGTATACATTTACTGTAATGTCTATTTTCCATCCTAACAGGTACTACTGTAGCATATTCATGTAACACAACAGTACAAAGCAAGTAGTATCTTGCTGAGACTTTACCGAGGCAGCATACAGTACTTTTCCTTGGAGGGGACCAGAGGACCACCAAAACTTAAAATTGAATCAGGTAACAACTCTAAGTACATTATCTTCACCACTGCACCATGGTAACTTGTTATTAAAGTTGGCACACAAACACATAATTACAGTTGTGTAAGATTTCACAATATAGGATACTTTTCTTTGCTTATTCAATATTTTGCCAGATCCTATGGTGGGAACACTTTTATCAATAATTTAACTAAAACTCTCAGAAATGGGATGTTTTCGTTATTCCTAAAGCTGCTTTTGAAATACGTACTACATCTTAAGCAAATCTTCTTGCACATATATAAAAAAACACTGGGTTAAGTATGGGCTATTTTGTTGCACACAATTTTGTTTCTAGTATTAAAAACTAACTTTTTGAGTCACTCCCACAATCCTTTGGTGGACCTGAATCGCATTTTTTGGTGATTTTGGTTATTTCAGGGCTGCTTATGAAATCTGTTACTGATATTTTGCTCATGTTACTGCAATAAAAGAATGCAACTGATAGGTTTGTTCCAAAAGTCTTTTTAAAGATTACCCATCAAGAAATCAATACAGGCAGAAGATTATTTCAGGGGACATTCTGGTGGATGTAGGGGATTCCTTGACATACAGTGGACAGCAAGCTAAATACTGAGACAGTAAAGCTACTGGAAAGGTCAGGAACAGAAGAGCCACATTTCAGCCCCATGCTGTGGGTGTCTGTAGCCTGAGCATGGCTCCACACTACAGTCAACCCCAGAATGTACTGGACCACCAGCCTGCCTGGAGTCCTCTGTGTGCATGCACTTATGCCTGGGCATGCTGACTTAACACTGATCCCACTGAAACGAGTAGTTTTTCTCCTACAAGAATCTCACCTTCCCAAATGCGAAGGTCCTATGTGCAGCAGGTTATTTTTCTTTTCTCTGCTATATTTCTGTACAGCATAAGGAAATAAATACTTGCACTTTGCAAACCCCCACTTTTCTGATAAAATGGTTTTCCTTAGCTCTGCAATATTTGCCACTCTTGCACAATGTTAAATGGAAACACTGTCATCTGCAAACAAAATGACAACATACAGATAATTCAATATTGCTCACCACAGCATTGGACAAGAGATACTTGCTATTGCATTCTGCCATTTCACTGTAACCCTGGTGTCAGTTATGTAAGAAGGGGAGAGACAGCAAGATAACTAAGCAGCAGCTGAACTCGCATGTTTATCTTCTGTCTCTCAGCAGAGCATCTACATGATTATTTTCTGGGGATGCTAAGTATACTTACACTATTGACACTGTTCACGAGCCCACTAGAGCAGCTATGCCTCACATTTACTGAGGGGTTCTTTTAATTAGTTTCTCTGACATTATTACGCTTAACCCAAATGACTAATCAGACCTGAAATGCTTTCTCAGTGCTAGACTGAGAACTGATGGAAGTGTGGATTCAAGCTGCTCTGATTCATACCAATGTAATAACTCTCTCTTAGCATTTGCTCTTGTTCATGCTCAACATCATTCTTACGGAAGTCTTGGCTCATATTCTAGTTTTGGATATTTAATTTAAGCTGAAGAAATGCAGGGCTGAGTTACAGGCTTTTCCTTAAGCAAGCCTTGAGTGCTCCATGGTGTGAATTCCCTTGAATTCCTTCAGGAAGGGAAGGGAATACACATTTTTTGGAAGTCCAGAGCAAGAGGCAGCCAAAGGACCTAGTCTTTCTAGACAGTGGAGAAAATGGAAGCTCAAAAATAGCTAAATAAGCCTCTTTAACCCCATTTTCACTAGGTGCTAAGGAGTACTACACAGATCTAAAGAACTAGTAAGGCACAGGAAGTCCACAACAACTTATATTAGGCCATTTTCCAATAGCTTCTCAGAAGCCCTTCAAATTCCAGCAATTTCTTTAACCTCCATTATCCTGAAGCCATATAAACGGCCTTGAAGTGCCTGGGTAGTTCTACTTTGGCACATTAGTTTGCCACCTTCCTTTTTTATATCACATCACTTAATCCTCAAGCATAAAGTAGGAAGGACAAGGACTAATGTCAGAGTTTGTATATGCCAAAGGTCAGGCTTTTCTCGTGTACTTCAAGTTTCTTCTTTGTCCTTCATTTTCCAGAATACCGATTGCCTACTGTATGCTGGTGCTGTTTTCTGCCTGTGAAAAAATAGAAAGCAAGCATAGAAATGTTTCAGAACATGTACACTGAATCATAAAGATTTAAGAAAACAGAAGTTTACTTAGATATTAGACTGGTCGCCTTAAAAAGGGAATCTGATATTTCCATTTTCCGGAAGACATATAAAGTGTCACAAAACACACTGCAGTCACTGAAATGGTCAAGGGGAAAAAAGCAGCTCCCTTCAGGTTGGGCATTCCACATCAAACTATGAACAAACATTTCTTTCCCATCTTTCAAAACTATTTTAAATAGAATAAAACTTCATAATGAATTATAAATGGAAAATTGCAATGCTTGTATCAAAGTGCCAATATGAAACACTTTAATATTTCTTAGTTTTGAGAGAAATTTGACAACATCAATAAAATCAATCAGGACATTATGAAGAATAGATCTAGCAGGGAAAATCTGTGCAGCTGAAGCCTTAAAAGCATTGAACTATACCTGGCAACAGAAAACAAAGCAGATAAGAGAGTAAAGATAGTTTGCATGGCATACGGTTATATCAGAGAACAAAATTGCTTTGTCTCTGCTCAATTTAAAATTTCTCTCAGAAAAACTCAGCATGGCCAACATAGAAATGCAGAAGGCAATGGTATTAAGAGAGCCAACAAAAAAAGCTACAGGGTCTACTGCTTCTCTGCAATTCTCTGTATTTTTCCCAGCATCTTCCAAAATAACATTCCTTAATTTTCTCCTGCAGATCCACCACAAATACTGACTTGAAAGGACATCAGTCTCCTTTGATCTCTGGTTATTGTTCTGGAAATTACATCTTTGCCTACTTTTTTCTTCAGGCAGCTTCTGCCATTCTTGTGAGTTTTTCTGTTCTCAGGTTTGGTGCTTCCACTTCCCTTCGCGTTGTCACTTGTTGTGCAGCAGTGTCAAGTATAATTATTTTCCAGCCTCTGGAGTCCAATCACCATCCCTTCACGTGTGGTGCATGATATCAACACACAGCTCCAGGAGATCCAAGGTGTTGTGGCTAAAAGCAGCTGAATATGTGCACTTTCTGAGCAGTTCAAAGAGCAAGTAAAATGCAATCTTCCTAGTGATTTACACCCTTAACATCTTGGTTTGCCTGTGATTGGGCTACAAGCACACATGCAGTTACCAGCAGTGGCTCAGCTAATGGCAGGAACAGGTAAAGGTCTGATTTGAGGGTGAGGCTGGGTAGGACAGAGTCATATCCTCCTTTCTCCTCCCTCATGCATGCTGAGTGTCACAGCCCTCGATGCCCAGTGGTGCTGCAACAACTGCTTTTAATCCACTCTTAAATCAGACACCTCAAATGGTCAGGGTTAAAACAAGCACTCTACAAAAGATGATGATGTGTAACTTTCTAAGCTGTGGGACAATGAAAGAGCTCTTAAAAAAATAAAAATATGGAACTGGTACTGAGGCAAGCTTCCACTGTTATCTTAGTCATCTTCCCATGGTGTGAAGCAGCACAGCGTATCTCCTTAGGAAGGCATGGGAAGGCAGTGCAGTATCTGCGCTGGCTCTCAGCCCAGACAGCCTAGCACCTCCCTCGATAACACACTGCTGTGACAGCTAGTCCAGCTTAACAACTCCCTGCCACAGCAAGGCACATTTTTGGCTGTTTCAGTGACCTAACCTGTTCCTTAAGAGGCAAGCACCAAAGCTAGTGTTAGAAGGAGGGAAAAAAGGACCTCCTGTGACTTTTCAGCTGGGCCCTCCACCCTGAGGGATCAAATGTGCAGAAGGGCAGATTCAAGCAGCCATTTTTGCCCCTCAGCACCCAGGATGCAACAATTCTGGGAGGAAAACGGGATGCCTGGACCAGAAGTGCAGCACTGGTCCTTCACTATTTATCTGTGCCCAGCACAGGCAGGTATGTTAGAATCATAGAATAGTTAGAGTTGGAAAGGACCTTAAGATCATCCAGTTCCAAATCCCCTGCCATGGGTGGGGACATCTCACACTAAACCATGGCACCCAAGGCTCTGTCCAACCTGGCCTTGAACACTNTAGAGTTGGAAAGGACCTTAAGATCATCCAGTTCCAAATCCCCTGCCATGGGTGGGGACATCTCACACTAAACCATGGCACCCAAGGCTCTGTCCAACCTGGCCTTGAACACTGCCAGGGATGGAGCACTCACAACTCCCTTGGGCAACCCATTCCAGTGCCTCACCACCCTAACAGTAAAAAACTTCTTCCCTTCTGCAAGTAATAGAGGAGCTGACAAGGAGAGGTGCCCTGCTCGACCTCGTGCTCACCAACAGAGAAGGGTTCGTTGGAAATGTGATGCTCCAGGGCAGCCTTGGATGCAGTGATCATGAGATGGTAGAATTCGAGATCCTCAGGACGGTGAGAAGAGCGTGCAGCAAAATCACTGGACTTCAACANATGTGATGCTCCAGGGCAGCCTTGGATGCAGTGATCATGAGATGGTAGAATTCGAGATCCTCAGGACGGTGAGAAGAGCGTGCAGCAAAATCACTGCCCTGGACTTCAACAGAGCAGACTTTGGCCTCTTCAGGAACCTGCTTAGTAAGGTTCCATGGGATATAGCCCTAGAGGGCAGGGGGGCCCAAGACTGCTGGGTGATATTCAAGGATCACCTGCTACAAGCTCAGGAGTGTTGCATCCCAACACAGCTTGGTGTTGTCAGCAGACCTGCTGAGGGTGCACTCAATGCCACTGTCTGTGTCAGCAACAAAGATGTTGAACAAGACTGGTCCCAAAAGCAGAAATGTAGTGGGGCTAAGAAACCACATTAAAATATCACCAACCAGGGATCTAAAGAGTTGTAGGCTTAGTTACACAGAAAAAGAGAAAACAGAGTCATAGATAGAGTCTTTCTTGGGTTCAGTAAAAAAATAGTTGTGTAATCCTTATAATCAGGGGAAGAGGATCACAACTGGAAAGTCAGGTATATGGCAAGGAATGCTGAATCTTACAATCTTGCTTCTGAGTAAATTCTGGATGCCCAAAAAGACAGTTCTTTCCTGGTTATCTGTATATCCCCCATTTGCAGTGAGCATGGGAAAAATGTGATTTTCCAAAAGCCTCCACTGATCTGGATCTGGACTAGTGTCTTCAGTGCCTCCTTATTTTCCCCTGTTAGTTCAGAGAAACATCACTGTCTGCTCAAGGAACAGGGTATTAAGTCTTAGGTCTGAAGAAGCACATAAATAACAGACAAGAAAAATATCATTGCCCAGAAGAATACCTTAAGCCAGCAGTTCTACTATTTTCTTGTATAGTCACTTGCACATGCAGTCAGGTTTACGGGCTCAGGTTTCTGGAAAGAAAACACAAGCAAGACAAGACATTAATTTTCCAGTCAAAGGTACAACATTAGAATTTCTTTTTTTCTTTTCTTGAAAAGGAACAACTTCCCTAGCAGGACCAATGAGACAGTGAAGCAATTCAAATCTACGGTCTTCTATTGATGATTCCCCACAGAAATTACTGAAAATTATTCAGATTAAACTGACAGTGGGACACTTTCAGTCTCTGTTCACACAGAAGTCTTTGACTAATGCTTTCAGACAGACTTTTGTACTCCCACAAATGCACTTTCACAAAAGTAGTCATTTCATTCTATTACAACAAGAAACATTGTTTTGTACCTTTAATGTTCTTTTTTTCTCCTTTGTTTTCTACTCAGAGGTCTTTGCTTGTTTTTCTACCTTTCTGTAGGTTCACTTATAGGGAATGGTGTACATGCTTCTGGGAACCTGCATGCCAAAGGCAAAACTGTTGGTGGTGAGAACTCAAGGTTTGGGCTCTCACTGCCCATGACTGAAGGGAACAGGTTTTGCCAGTATAAGAGGTTCAGATATCCCGTATTGACACAGCTCAGCTTTCTGGGGGGTCACCAGAATGGTAGGCACTCACCAGAGCAGAAGGGGGAAGAGCCTTGGTTTTGGGTTTACCTTACATGTGAACTTATTTTGCTATTTAGACCACCAGAAGGATTGCAGGTACTGCTGGTCACCCTAACCCATACTAGTACCATGGTTTACTCTAAACTATCTTACTTAGTTGTTTGTCATTTTTTTCAATTGAATTCTCACTCAGACAATTTTTATTTTCTAATATCTGTGTCATTTCCCACAGTTAATTTCTCTATTTGTCTCCCCTCTTGAGAAATGCTTTTCTCTCTTTTCTCCCTGTATTTCATTTCTTTCTTAGACCTCAATCATAATCAAGAGTATCTTGATTCTTCTCCCATTGTGAGGTCAAAACAGGCTCACACAGTATACCTTAAAACATTTCCATTATTGTTTCCACTGAATGCAAGAAAATATGTTGACTTCCTTAAAAAAGAATAAAATTAAACCAGAGATAATTTTCATAAATTAGATGTACAGATTTCACAGCTCAGAAACAAGGATGTCAAACGTGTCCAGCTTATACAGCCTCCTACACAGAAACCACAAGGTTTCAGCAATAAGTCACTGAAACCACAGTGTTCAGCTTTTTATCCAAGACTACCTTTACCAAATGGGTGCTGCTGCTTCAGTGCAATTGACTGATCACACTAATTTTTCCAAGGTTCGCTTAAGGTGCTGACCTGTGAGAAAAAATTAAACCCGTTATGCAAAGCAACTGTGCCATAGAGCTTTTCAAATCTGTATGTGTGTGCATATAAAAGATGTACCTGTAGGTACAGGCACACACATTTGTATCTGTTGTATATGTCTAGTCATAGATGAAGACAGAAACAGACATCTGTTTTTCCAAACATACTAAAGTTTTACCTGTTAAGCACAGTATGTGCTAGTCAACTTAGAGCATTTCCTGACCTGCTGTGAGCAATTAAATGGCAGATTTATTTAAGCACAAAGTCATAACAAAGTACATCATATTCACAGAGCAATTCATGTATGAGAAACGCAATAGTTAGTATTGCTATTTAAGATATTCCTCTACTGGTACAGTTAAGTCTACATCAGAGATTTTATGGATGTAAATGCCTGACAAATAACAACAAATCATGTCTGAGTGGTATTATTATACCTGCAAGAATCTTAAACATAGACCAGGCTGAAGAGTTAAAACTTCCCTAAATCCCCTTCCTTGAAATTATTCTGCCAAAAATGGCATTCAGACACAGTTAAAGGCCTGAATGATGTTTACACTGGCACCAAGCTCCTGTTCCTGGAAGGATGCTGCTGAGCAATACCCACCGGTCCCATCAGCCTTATGTGTTAAGAAGGTACTCACAGGTGATCCAGTTTTGATGGGTAGTAAAGCCAGGAGAAAAAGAATTTCTGACTTCTAGCAACTCATAGTTAACTGCAAATCTGTCACTTGTGCAATGGAGAAAGTAGAGTTGATAGTGAAATGACTGCAATAAAAAACAAAGCAAACCAAACAAACACTCAAAGCCTCTGCAAGAGGAACTGTTAACCTGGACCATTTTAACAACCCAAACGACTGGAACAGGCTCTTCAATACTGTGATGCAGACACATGGCAGAGTGGCAGTGACCTAAAGTAGAAAGTTCTTAAAATAACTTTGCTGCTGAAGAAAGCACTTGCATTACTATGTCCTGAAATCTGCTGAGGTTGCTTCTGCCTCAGCCTTCCTTTTGGTTCTGCAGCATGACACCAAAACCTCTTCTCTGCTGTAGGAACTGAAATACAAGAAGTATCTGATGGCTGATCCAGTGGTTTGCAGCATGCATAGTGGCAGCACACAAAGAGACCTCACCTGGAGCATTGTGTGCAGTTCTGGTGTCCTCAGCATAAAAAGGACATGGAACTGTTGGAACAAGTCCAGAGGAGGCCACGAGGATGATCAAGGACTGAAGCATCTCCCATATGAAGACAGGCTGGGAAAGTTGGGGCTGTTCAGCCTGGGGAAGAGAAGGCTGCGTGGAGACCTCCTAGCAGCCTTCCAGTATCTGAAGGGGGCCTATAGGGATGCTGGGGAGGGGCTCTTCATTAGGGACTGTAGTGACAGGACAAGGGGTAACGGGTTCAAACTTAAACAGGGGAGGTTTAGATTGGATATAAGGAAGAAATTCTTTCCTGTGAGGGTGGTGAGGCACTGGAATGGGCTGGCCAGGGAGGTTGTGAGTGCTCCATCCCTGGCAGTGTTGAAGGCCAGATTGGATGAAGCCTTGGGTGGCATGGTTTAGTGTGAGGAGTCCCTTCCCATGGCAGGGGGTTGGAAGTTGATGATCTTAAGGTCCTTTCCAACCCTAACTATTCTATGATTCTATTCTATGAAGTTGAGAAGTGGTCTGCAAGCAGGTACTTGGAGTCATTTCAAGTGGAGGCAGACCACATCCTCCAGTGCAATCGCACAGCCCCATTGTCCTCACTATTTCTTGTTGTGCCACAGAGATGGTAGGACATGGAACTGTTCCTGGTAAGACAAAAAAGGGCAGGAGAGCAATGTGAATGTGTTTATAGAAGATGAAATCAACACTCCCATAAAAAATACTGTTTGAATGGGAACTGTGCATACACTGTCAATATATGCACATATATGAAAGAGAGTACAATCTGTAATATTCTGGAAGTACCCGAAAACCAGAAACTGAAACAAGTTAGAAATAAAAGTGGTATTCAGTCATCTGCTCCTACCAGTAATGCCAAAAGGTAAAACATAACAGAAAGTTAAAAGCTCCATTTTATTTTAAAGATAAATTTATGTAGAATATATTTCTAAGGAATGTAAAATCAGACCAGTTTTATTGGAGAGAAGGGAAAGACAGCCATAGCCTCACTGCCTATCCCCTGTATTTTGCTCTAGGCTCTGCAAAACGGGTACAACTGCACTACTACAGATATCCTACGTCAGAACAGCAGCCTCACAAACCTTGAGAGTGACTTCCAAAAGACGCTGTAACATCAAACCTTTAATTTTGATATAGAAATATGAACTATAGTGACACGCTGATCTGCAGCTATGTCAGGATACAGTAAGGGTCAGCTGCCAGTGGAATAGTTACGTGCGCAGTGCATTCCTCCACACTGCAGTAGAATCCATGCCAGTCTTGTTCATCTTGAGCTAATGGTTTGGGGGTTGTTTTATGGCACTGATACTGTAACATAGAAGTAACTGTCTTCTGACTTCTGTTCATTAGTAAATGAACAAAGGCAGCATTTTGTACTGTGCCGTTCTGTTTCCTTGTCATGGTTTAAGCCCAGCTGGTAACTCAGAACCATGCAGACCCTCCCTCACTCCCCACCTTCTTACCCCTCAGCTCCCAGAGGGATGGGGAGGAGACTCAAAAGAATGTAAATACTCAGCCTGACCCAAACAGCAATCTGGGCCTTCCAGGTAACTCCCCTCAGTTTATACACTAGGCATGATGTGCTGTGGTATGGAATACCCCTATGGCTGCTTTGGGCCAGGTGTCCTGTCTCTACTTCCTCCCTGCTTCCTGTGCTGCTCCTCCCTGACAGAGCATGAGATTGAAAAGCCCTTGATCAGAGTAAGCATTATTTACCAACACCTAAGAACACTGGTGTGTTACCACCACTGTTCTCAGACTACAGCTGAAAACACAGCACGGTACTAGCTACTAAGAAGAAGAAAAATGACTGTGACAGCTGAACGCAGGACATTCCTCTATTCATTATTCACATCTCCATGTATCTCTTGATTTTTCTTTCTGAACATTTTGAATGAACATGACATATACTGTTGAGTTTCAGTACTACCACATCACCACTTTTCACACCACAGGCCATACCGTCTACCAGCAGAGTTGTCAGGAAATGTGTATTGCATACAGAGAACACTTCTGAGGCAGAACGATTGCACGCTGCTAGCCCATGTTTCATGAGGAGACCTGAAGACCGGCAGTGCAATGCCATATAGCACTGGAGCTGCAGGAGAAGTCACTGTTGCAACATGAAAGAGGTGCACTGACTTTTCTTGCTTATTGCCCCCATCTCTCCCTACCTATGGCTTTCAGGTGAACAACTACATTTTGCCCTCAAGTTGTTAAGAGAATTGTGATAGCCTGTCTTCCTGTCAACTGCTACCTTGTGTTCTGAATGTGGCTGTCCTCTGGTAGCATGGAAAGATTATTAGTAGTACTCGAAATAAGAATGAAGCTGCCCTATAAAAGCTGGAATGCATCATAAGCACAGAAAAAACTCTAAGCTTTTATCATTACAGAGATTTAACTGATAAGGCCTTGCGCAGGAGTTTTTAGCTGAGATGTGAAAGGAACTATATGATGATGTGGATGCCTGCAATGGAAGAATACTAGACTCAGTGATCCAGCGAGGCTTCTTTCATCCTACATGCAGAGAAGGGTGCAACCAAGGAGCGTGGAGTCTGCTCCAACTTTTAAGAAAGACTTGGAAGGTTACCTAAAGGACAGTTCTTCTGAGTATCAAATTCTAACCACAGTGGCTCTAGGCTTGTCTCAGGCTTTGGATGTTGACTAGACAGTTTCTCAATACAGTTTCTCAATTCAGTGGTTCTTAAGGCTAGAAATACATTAATCAAACTACATGCATAATAAGCACCACTGGGTTGACCTAGGAGCAGGACATAGCTGGTATTTAACATATATACAGAACTGTTAATGTCAAATTATTTTGCTTTATAGTTATGGTCACCAACTTCTGCTAAATCAGGGAAAACAAAGACAACAATGGCTGATACGAAACAGATGAGGCAACACACAAACATTTGCAAATGGCTTTGCGTCTCTCATGCAACTAGCTGAAGCTGTTCCTAAAACTTAGATAAGAACTGTGAACAGGGTTGTGCTAGATTCAGAAGGATTTTGTCGGTTCTTGAAAGTGGGTTCTACTTTCCATCTCCCAAATCTTTCATTCTTACATCACCTCTTTTTCTGTTACACAACAGTGTGTCTTAGCCTTAACTGCAGTTGACAGATTATAATGCTAATGTCCATAATGTTCGCTGCTAGAAGCATAGTACCATGATTTTTAAATCATTATTTATTTCTCACTATCATTATTGAAATAATTTAAATGGTAACAACCAGAGGCCAAACACTGGCATGGCCATAGTACCGAGGTACCTCTCTAGCCCCTATTACTAACTGCAGACAGGGGGATCCTTTGGCACTCACACAAGTTTTTGAAGACAGAGCAGTTAACTTTACAACCCAACCCGCTGAGCACTTGTCATACTCTTTTCCCTGTTCTCCAGCAATTGGGAATAGAGTTAAATATTTTGCTCAAGGTAACTACCCTTATATGACATAAGAAGAATCTTCTGTAATAAAAGCTTTTGCTTACCATCCCTCTGACCTTCAGTACATCCTCTCAAGACTGAATCCACAATCTCCTGTAAGAGCTGCTCTGTTTATTCCTCCAGTTCTTTCAGTTAAGACACAGGATCTTCTTATCAGCCAGTGTCAGACACACTTCAGTATGGATTAGAAACTGGCTACAAGTTAACTCTGGAGGATCGTTATGGAGAATGCCAATGATTTTATATTGTCACATGCAGTGTATACTTTTTTAGTGTCTATGTCACAACACTCAGAGCTGGTTTTACTCTGATTTTTATAGCTAATACACTTACAAGTTAGGAACAGAATTTTTCTCAGGTTTGACTTTCTCTTTTCAAAGCAGAGTGAAAAGATAGAAGAATTATACCAAAACCTGTAATAAGAAAATCATATTGAAAGAGGGTGCAACTAATTTGCCAAATTGTCAGAAATATTTTAAAGCCTAACTTTCCTAAATCTGTTATACAGCAGCCTTTTTCCTAGACTCCCATTTTCCAGCACACCTCTCTTCCCTTGCTTCCCCACAACTCCCCCCAGCTCACAGATAGTATACACTATCAGAGAGTATATATTAAAGTATAGTATATAGCAGATAGTATATATGAAATCTCACATTTCTAACTCAAAAAATTCTTTGAAAGCAACCTTGTACGTTACAGGCATTTTTGCCTGAGCCATAGCAATGACTAAGCAATGGGAAAAACCTACATTCAACTACACTGTAAAGGAAAATGTGGGTGGGGGAACTGGGCTTTCGGTGTCAAAGTCATTCAGCATTTGAGTGGCATTGTTGCAAAGAGGAAAGAGGACTCAGCCTCGCAGGCTTGGAATGGGAGGTTTTTCAGGTTTCCACTCTGCAGGCATCCTTCCTGGGCTGGACAGGCACCGGTGCAAGAGAGTGTCATTATTTGACTCAGCATGTTCCTAAGCCACAAAAGAGAAGTGACATAAATGAAAAGCATGTTGCTCACTCTTATCTGGTAAGAGGGATATCAAGGAGATTTCTCCACTGCCTAGACATATAGGAAGTTCTTTGTCCTCATATTTCACTTTATCTTGCCAGCATGCCTTTCCTCAAGCAATTATTGTGACCTTATATCCTCTAACACAAACCAGACAACTACAGAGTTTTAGAGACATAACATGCAACCACCTGCTACCACACTGCCAAATACCTATTGTTTAGTTTCCCATTGTAATCACTCCACAAACTTGAAAACTAATTTCTGATATAATGGATTTAATTTAGGAATATCTCGGACACAGCCATCTCACCTCCCATGAATTTGGTGGACATTTGCCTCCACCAAATCAATGAATTATCCTGTTGTACCAGCAAATTAATATAGTCAGCCAAATTTCTGTGATGCTTCTGGTATGAAATAACAAGGCTTCATTACTGGCCAGCCTCTGGCATTATTGTACAGCCATTCTTTCACACAGTAGGTTTTAATGTAAAATATGATTGCAGTGGTCTTCACTGCAATCAACCTTCCAATCTCCTCTAATATCATAAACTGTCCTTTGGAATGCACTGCTGTATAATGTTTCTTTGGTTAGAGCCACAAGCACACACGGACTACCTGTCACCAGCAGGGCTCCCCCACTTGGAATCAGTTTGCAAAGTTTACTAAGTAAACCTAGAAATGAAGGGATAACCACAGCTTTGCTTAAACATGGATCTTACGATGACGTAAACTCCTCAAAAACAGTGCTCATCAGGCTTGAGATTGTTTCAGTGGATTTAAAGCTGTCTTTGCCTGTCATTATACTTCTTTCTTTCCTAAGCAACAGGATCCCAGGGCTGTCCAGTCTAGTACCATGCTAAGCCTTATGAATACCTCACTTTTTTGTTATTCAGATTTTATCTCCAGAAGCAGCACCAGTTTAAGACCTGGTCGCTGCTTGAGCCCCTTAAGTATTACAAGTTTATAAAAAAAGCTGGAAATTAAAATGGTTGTTAGCTATACAGGTGTGATCCTACTATGGAGTTGTAGGGTCCCATTACAGGTAGCGTAGCCATAGACATCAGAACCAGTACCTGGCAGAGACATAGCTATATAGCAAATGATGTTATGCACACACTTGTCTAGCAAATCATCAAGAACAAATTAAAATGCAAAGCTAGTCTGTAATAGATAAAGCATTTCTAACTGATAGGGTAAAATATTAGAGTTACTGTACCATGTGTCTGTATAATGGCAGAAACCTATGCCCTCTATGTTGTCCCTTTAAACCTTGCATTTCTGGAAATACATACAGACATACTGTACATTAACTGAAGTTCTTGAGTGGTCCTGAAGTTGTCTGGTTAATGCAAACAGTCTGCAGTGATATCTTTGCACAAATAACTGCCAACCACCTAATAAGGCCAGAGTTAATGGTCATACTCGATATCCAAGTGGAAAGTGTCCAATCTATCAACTAAATAAAGGTGCATAAAATAGAGGCTGCCAGGGCTAGCACAACCACCTACAGTAGGTGGGCTCAAAGGAGCTTCTCAAAAGAATTCACAGTATTGATCAGTGATTCACAGTGATCTGAAGCAGACATTATGATCAGCCTGCATGTTCATCCAAGTTACTAGACAATGACCTACAGAGAAGATCAAGGGTCAGTTATGGTAAAGAGGAGCAGAGCTAAGTAATCTCTTCATGCACATAACACCACTCAGAAATAATCTCTCCATCCTCTCAGCAGCCTCACAGAGGTGTTGGGTAACAGGTAAAAAAAATTTCAAAGCTGCACCTGAATGGGCTGGGGGGAAAGGAGGCTAGCAAAAAAATAAGTAGAAGAATGCAGCCACCACATGGTTTCTCAAGCAGAGAATGATGCTGATCTCCATTAACGATCCTTAGCTATAAACTAACACAACTTCTGAATAAAACCTACTGAGATACTCCTCACTTCCCAGTCCAGATGCACTGCTTATCTAAAATGATTTCAAGACTTGTACATAAAACAGATAAAACACAAAAAAATCACAGTACACTTTCTTCACAAAATTAAATTTTAGGCTATGTCATAGATGCTTTTTCTTTTCTTACTTATATCAGTTCTTACTCTTTAGGATCTCTGCTCTATTAGGTGTAATTAGCTAGCCCTTTCACCAGGAGAGGTTTTGTGTGTGCACACAACAGTTTTAGATACAGGTAGATATAGGTGTACCTACACATACACCTGTAAATTCTATTCCTTTAAACTATCCATTTTCTGAAAGACTA
This sequence comes from Agapornis roseicollis, assembly GCA_002631895.1. Classification (NCBI taxonomy): domain Eukaryota; kingdom Metazoa; phylum Chordata; class Aves; order Psittaciformes; family Psittacidae; genus Agapornis; species Agapornis roseicollis. Next base: position 26,808 of record NDXB01006299.1, on the reverse strand, counting down.
AATAATGGCTTAACCACTTAAACAACACATAGTGAATAATAATTTATTACAAAAAAACCAAGCACCATTGTGTATGCCTGACACAGAGCTCTCATCAGTGTAAATGCTCATTTTGAAATGAATGACAAATAAGGGACCCAAATGGACTGCTAAGATTTTACCCACCGGACAGAAACATACAGATGCATTTTATACAATGTCAGCATACTACACAGTCTGGCATTCTAGACACCAAACTGAAGTCCAAGCTCTGTGTAGATTTTGTAAAGCATCTCCAAAGCCATTTGAAACCTTTAGACTTCCAGAGGCAAAGATTTAAATTGAAAGTCAACAGAGCATCTTCTTATTCACCACAGTGAAGGTGCCCAAGTGACTTTAACTGCCTTCTACTAATCCCACACAGAAGCCTTTTAATGGTTAATACTACAGCGATGATAACCATTTATTAATGGCAATATGTAAACTATTTGAAGCTGGTTTTTTTCTTCTTGTGATGAAATATCAGGAACAGCGATTTTAAAATCAACTGATTCCTACAGCTGGCAGTCCAGCAAGTCCTAGTGCCTGCAGAGAGCCTTGATGAAAACAGTGCAGCTTGTGAGAGTGACATAAAATAGGCTTGGACTGAAGGCAACTAATAAAAAAATAAGTATACTCAACATGAACACCTTTAAACACCTTTGAATTCAGTGGCATTCATTTAGAAAGAAAGCAACTTCCTCCCCATTAGAAAACATTCCTTAACAGCATATGCTGGAAAAAAATCCCACTAATGAACATCTTTTTTAACATTAAATAAATTTCCTCCAAAGAAGCATATATCCCTAATTACAACAGGCCTTGATGTTGCAGGAAATCTCAAGATTCTGACTTATTTCTTAATTCATATAATCCTGCTGGTCTTATTCCGGCTTGACATTTTTTAAAGTATGTACTTTTGTTTCCATTTCACACAAACCAAATGCACCTCTCCATCCTCAAGAGAATTCTCAAGGTCTCATTATTAGATCTCATTTGAAAGGGCTGCATTCAATAGCAAAACTAATTTTGAGCCTAGCTGCCACAAAACATAATTCAATGTTTTTAGCTGCCACAAGCACTGGACCACTGCCAGTGTCCCTTGAGACTCACCAGGATTTAGTCCCTTATCTTCTCCTATTTGGGGAATGGGCACAGTACAGGGATCCATCTCTCCCAGGGCAACACATTCCCCTTGCAACTTTCACCCCCGGTGGACACACACTCTAAGATGCTGCTAAAACATCTGGTCCTGGTTCTAAATAAATATAAAGCAACCTTCAGTTGGCTTAAATGTTAAGATGAGCTTTTAGTCACAGCTGTTGCAGAAACCAAGCTAAGAATATGAAAGTGGCAGTTCATAGACATTAGGGGAAACTAGCTAACAACCAACCCTTGGAGCCAGAAAGTAATATTGTCATATTTCTCCAGCATGGTATGTAAGAACTTCAGATGGATTGGAGAGACTTGCTGTTGTAAGAAACAGGGAAAAAAGAAGAAAAAGCAGCAGAATCTTTATTTACCTAGGTCTGTGGTTTCTAAGTACCTACTTTTTACTATGTTCATTTCTTGACTCAAAGTGAAAATGGGAATTCACCTTTTTTTTTTCCTGTTCAATGTGCAGATGGTGCATATTTTGTTCACTCCATCAATCCCTGCCCCCTACGCACAAACCTGAATACATGCACCTAGCCAGTGGAAAAGAAAAAAGGGTTACTCATTGATCCATTCTACAAAGCTTTCCAAACTGAAATGGGTGGGTTTTACACTCCAGCAAGGACCAATATATAGGTAGGTACACAGCATACCTGAGCACAGCTCAAACTGAAGTGTTTGTTTTGAATAGCACAACATTGCTCCTGGCACTTTTTAAAGCAAAAGTCATCAGTATGGGGAGGATGATTATTTTATGTATACTTTTCTTGAGTTCCAGCATGGCACTGACTGCAGCTCCATACAAAACAGCAAAATACAAACAGCTTCTGAAGACAATTAAACTGTTAGAAACCTCAGTGAAAGATAAGGTAAGCAAAGTATTTACCACAATATTGAAATTATCTACAAGCATTATGTATTGCTTCAACTGTACCTGGTGAGGGACACCCCTTTTTAATGTTAAGCTTTTCTAACTTAGATTTGTTTTATTGTAGGATGTTGAACTGCTGCATACACCAGAAAACCCTGTGGTGAGATTGCTTTAACATTTCTCATTATATCATTTTGAATTTGTACTGGTTTATTCCATCGACAAATGGGAGATGCCTTCTTCACTGTACACTTACTGTAAGCTAGACTGAATAAGAAAATACTTTTATCAAAGTTCCTTAGTTCTGGATTTTTAAAGAGAGAAGCATTCATATTATGTCACCTTCATTACTATTTTGCTATCATGTGTATATTCTAACACACCCAAAGATTCAAGTCTGTGTGTACTCCATTTCCTTAAGAAATGGGTGCTAAGGATTCATACAAGATCCAGGCAGGCAACAATGCTCTTGGGGTTTTGGGAGTGGAAATGCCTCTAGCTGTCATGAGCTCCAGCCACACCCAGCGTATCATTGAGCTGAATCCCAGAGGAATCCCTTTCCCCCCCTCCTAAGCCAGGTGCCAAGAGTGGCACTGTAAGGCCGTATTACACAGCGTTTCCTCTCCTGCAGAGTCACAGTGCTTTCTCTGAGAGTATTTGTGTGCAAGGTTTGGGTTATCAACAGGAAGATAAAACTGCATTCTACAAGCGTTCTCCTTTGATCATAACAGTTAAATTTACAAGAGCAAGTCCATATGAATCCATTTTAAATACAGATACAATTTATACGTTATCTAATGCTGGTACTTTACGTGCTCCAAAGTCAGGAATCTCTTGTATGTAATATATTACATCAGAGTCACAGAAAGTGTGTGCATACTCAAAAGTTGTAAGATGCAAGATCTACCATGAAATCCAATACTAATAGTATTTAATCATAGTAATAGCATTACTTAAAAGCTCGGAAGTAAATGCATCCTGTTTGTTTTTGATAATCTCCAACATGCAACAAAGATCTAGAGCTAGCTGTGGCTAATTCGATGTTATACTTCTGTTCTCTTAAATTTACTCATAAGGTTTTTAAGCCCTGGTAACTACTTTACAAAGCAAACAATTTTAATCTACATGTAAAAATTATCATTATGCATGTTTTTTTGGAAAAAAAAAAAACCCAGAGTGCAAAGCTGTTTACTCAGGATTGTAAATTCTCTTGCAAAACAACAAGAAGAAAGGAAAAAACTTACCCCATTTCACACAGGTTTCGTTAGCCTCCTCCTAAGCTTTACAACTGGGTGCAGTTTATACTTGCCAAAAATATACAAAAGCATGACCAAAACAGACACATTCCTTTTCATTGCTAGAAACAACTGCAGTTGAAGAACCTCATGCACCCTAACTAATTGATGGGTTTTTTTTCATTAACACTCTAACCTGAGGTGTCAAAGTGAAAAGGAGGAGATGATTAGCTCTTTTGCTGCCACTGGTCCTGACACAAAGCAAATACAACTAGTGACTAATTGCTTAGTCTTCTTTTTTTTTTTTACTTTTCCTCTCACAAAAAACATGGTCACCTCAGGAAGGAAGACAACAGTTCATTTGCAGCTTAGAGCTTTACAGTCTGGGTTGAGGAGGTCCCAAGTACCTCCGCTGAAAACAACCGAGAATTCACCTATTTAGAAGGTACTCAGTTGATACAGGTTTAACCTCTGATGAAAAACAAATGTTAGTGTGCTAATAGCAATTACCACTAGCAACCATGGTTAAAAAACTTTTCATCCTACAGGATGAAATTTACGTTTACCGAATTATCCAAAGATCTAAATTGTGCGTGCCACAGCTGCAGTCAGGGTGATCAGCTGGATTAGGTGCAATCATACCCTAAGGAAACCAAATTTAATAAGAAGTCTTTCATATAACTGTAGTTCAAATATTGAAATATTGCTTCTGTAATAAACTGGCACAATTTACTTTTGGCCTTGAATATTCAGTAAGAACACTACATTGAAAATTCATTGCTTTATTACTATTTGTTTTGACTTCTTTGAGGTTCCTGTGAGTGGACTGAGTGCTAGCCCCAAATCAACCCCATACAATTTCTTTGATACTCAACAATGAAGTATATGCTGAGGGTGAAAAATTAGTCTTAAGGCTGAAGAGATTCAAGACTGGAGGGAAAATAAGATCTATTGCTGGTGACTGACATTGCAGCTTATGCTAGCAACAAAACGCTGATTTACATCAAATCAGCATCTAACCCCACTGACTGCTAATTCCGGAAGTGAAGCCTTTTCAGGCTAATCTGTAAAGGCAGCCTGAGTCAGACACAGAGTATTGCTGTGAATGGCCTGATACAAATATTTTACATGTTTGCCTAGCCTCCCGCAGACATTGCCCGTGTTCTGTGCTTTTTAAAGCCTCCTCATGAACCCATCACAAGATACAAACCCCCAGAACTGTTGGTCAACTGTCGAGAGCTAACTGTTAACTCTGAAAGAAAACCAAACCAGCATATATGAAAAATGCTGGTTTCTCAGCTCATCACGGATGAGACAGAAAATGTTTTCAGTTTCAGCTGGAAAACTGATCTCTTTAAAAAAGAGAGGTTTTTTTTTTTTTTTTCCAGTAAGCAGGACTAGTTANAAAGAAAACCAAACCAGCATATATGAAAAATGCTGGTTTCTCAGCTCATCACGGATGAGACAGAAAATGTTTTAAGTTTCAGCTGGAAAACTGATCTCTTTAAAAAAGAGAGGTTTTTTTTTTTTTTTTTCCAGTAAGCAGGACTAGTTACTGTAAGAAGCCTGAAACAAACATGCATGTGTGGTTTTTAAGGAAGATAAAATGGTATACTCAGCCAATATAAAATGCTGCCGTTAAAATTTGCTAAAAGCAACACAGATGAAGGTTGCCTTGTCCTGGCCAAAGCAGCAAACTACCATGGCATCTAATAAACCAGATGAGATTCAGCTTCGGTAGCAGTTGGTATGCAAAACAGGGATGATGGCTTTCGAACCTTTCTAATACGCAGAATCAGCAATTCTAAATGTTTCCTTCTTTGGAAAACAGAAAGCAATTTTTAAATTTGCTTTAGTAAACACTGCTTTTCTTTCTCCATTGACTGCAGATTAGTTTTGGTGATATTTTCTATAGCTGTGTGCCCGTGAAGGAAAACAGTCACTGGACAGGAAAGGAGATTCTGGAGAGCTTGTAGTCTTTCTGTTAGCATCAGTAAAATTAATATGCAGCTGAACTATGAAAGGGAAATGGCAAGATGCTTTCATTCCAGATAAGCAGCAGCAGCAGCAGCAGAAAATTTGTATCATCAGATTAGACTGCTTCTTTTCCAAGTCAGATACAGACAGTGCTGGCTTTCCTTGACTTGGGTTTAATGTGCACCTGAACTTAAAGGAATACAGTAAGACAATCCAAGCCAGGAGCCTGGTTCCTTCTGCTTCTCACCCTCTAATTTACTTCATCACTTTCATTTCCCATGTTATCAAGTGAGAATATTTCAACTGTATTTGACAATATGTTGTTCTACATCAATTCTAAGTATAATTATTAAGTAGGTAATATTAGAAATGGCACAAAAATTGGGAAGAAAAAAGTATATTCCCATATGTAGCACTGAGGAACAGTCCAGACTGATAATTCCTTATTTTTTTAAAAAAGAAAATATTCATGCTCATGCTTGTGAAAACTTACTACACATAAATACACATAATATGATTTACTCTTTAGTAGCATTTTCTTTCAATTGCTGCCATGATTAATACCCAAGTGGATATTTCAGGCATTTATTTTATGAGGAAATACTTAAGCAATTAGCAAAGAACAGGTAGCAAAAAAGTTAAAGATCTCTCTCAAAACTAACTTAGAAAAAAGAGAGAGTACAGATTTATCTCCTCAATCAGTGTCCTGGACACTTGCTTCTACACATGGACCACAACCTAATACATGCTGGAAAAAATGCTGCAAAGCTAGTTTTAAGACTACCGCTTCTTTTCCTTCTCTAGGATGGATGCATCTTCACAGCTGTGACCTGCTTCCAGAAGGGCACACTGAAATTACAACCAGAAAACAGCCAAGTAAATTCCACATTCATCCAAACCATTAGAATCTTGAAAAGATTTTCCTTCAGTGACCCTGGAAAGGTAAGATTTCCTCACAATCCTGACCGCTGCTCCTTATCTTCCCTAACAGACTCCACGTGCGATGGTGGAACTGTAGAGAGCAAACTTGGTAGAAAAAGTTATGTGTCTTTCATTACCTTGGAAATTAAAAATGTACAATTTTCTGCACTTCTGGAAGAGGCATTCATACTGATCCTTTATACTGATCCTATCAGTCAACTGCACATATGTACTGGGCAACCACATGATGTGCCAGACAAAAGGACAGGAATTACTGCAAAAAATAGGAACAGAAGGTGTCATTACTATATTCTTTCCCTTTCTGAGCTAGGCTGTGTTTCAGCTTTTCCATTTGTAAAAGGCTTTGATTACAGCCTTCTTGATTTTTCAGTAAGAAAGCTTCAAGTGCTATTTTTGGTTCTGAGGCACTGTTTGACATGATTTTCTTTCTCTTCCAGCCATGCGAGTCTTCGTGTGAATCTTATGAGAAAAAAAAACCCAAGGAGTTTTTGACGAGCTTTGCAAAACTCATCAAAAAGGTAATCAGAGGTGAATCCTCCTGGGTGCTTTTCAACAGTCAGCAAAAACTCAGAGGTATCTTATTTTACATTATTTCTGACAGTGCATTGTTTTTGCAGTTATTCAAGGATTAATACAAGACACACCAGAGCTGAAGACTACTGAAAATCTACTATTTAAAGCAGACACTATGGTATTTAAGACAACATGAAAAATGTAAATATTTGCGTTGCCACTGTGCTATGCTCTGTATGTATTGTACATGAAAGCTTCCCCCAAAATATTAAGCAGTCTTATTTGGGTAGCTACTCAAATGGCAGATGGTGCTTTGAAAGTGACTCTAGCCTCACTTTGCTGTCAAAATTAAATTGTAAGTTCACAAAAAGAAGTTCTCTTACGGTTCTCAACTCCCACCTTCTGCCAAACTGGAAATCCATGAGATAGCTACTGCTGAACTTTGTTATTAGACCTTAAATGAGTTTTGTAGAGAGAGGTCTGAAAATTTTTAAAGCAAATGTCAGATAAAGGATTCTCAGTGGCTTTGAAGCCTCAAATGGTATCCATTGGGACTGATGTCCTGATCTACAGTAACACTGCACACGCTTTCATTTATGAGGTTTTAGATGCTATCTTAGCTAACTATGGAAAAAATATCCTGCATTTCACTGTCTTATAAATACTGGAAAAAACATTTACAAATCATACTCTACAGCATGGGTCTGACTTCTGCCAATCTTGAAGTGAACTGCACAATTTGCCATGGGTTTCAATAGGGAGAAGAGTAACACATGCTCTAAGTTGGGATACAAGATTCTGTGGGAAAAAACTCATTTCAGAAGATGGGATTCCACTTAGATTCCCTCTACCTGATACATACAGCAGAAGCATGACTGGCTGGTATGACCACTCACTGCAAAGCATCCAAGAAATACAGTAATTTATGATTATTCAGTGTTAAGCAGCTCAGATGCATATTGCTCTTCCACAGAAAACAGTATTTTACAGTTGTATTCATGTACCATAAACACTAGTTCTCTCTACTCAACTCTTTTGAGTTAAGTTCTAATTGCAGCTTTCTCTTTAAAAACTGTCAAGTTTTTTGTATGCGAGAACCTGCCTGTACAACTTGTGAATCCTGAGCATTTCTGTGGAACTATGGTCAGAGATAGTACTGAAACTTTGTAAAATAAAAGTAAGTACACTTAAAAAACTGGTTTTTAGCAACTTAACTATATGCCAGTGTATTCTGCTTTCAATGATTCCGTACCTCTGGACCTCTTCCATCTGAGAAGTAACTGTTAATTTAGCCCCAAACAGATTAACCTCATATGAGGAAACAAAGCTTGGAAGAGTGTAAAACATTCCAGTAAAAATCAAACTTTCATCTAATGTTCTCTCTATTTAATAGAAATGTGGTATAGAGAGGAAACTGGAAAATTACATCTAGTGTTATGATGGAAAATCACAAGCTTGGTTACCTCCAAAAATAATGACGCAATATTAAAACTATTTCCACTCTTACCAATGTCAGCCTGGAGAAAAACTGATACGAAAAGTATTTTCTGCCTCCACATTTTTGCTGTCCTGAAATGTAAACGTCCTCAAAGATATATGTCAGAGGAGGAAGGAAGATCCCCACGGCAACAACAAACCAAGTTTCCACAGTGAACTTGCCTTGTTTCTGGTGATGACCATCTTGATTTAGATCTTCTTTTTTTCTCCTTTTTCTTTCCTGCTTCAAAACCTGCTTCTCCTCTGAGTAATGTTCTCTCTCATACCTCAATGTTTCCACATTACTGCATGAGAATTAATACTCAAAATATGAGCTACCACTCATTTGTAAGTAATCAGGTTTCAATGATGTTCAGCACCTTTTATCCTTGTTTTTCTGACTTTGCTACCCATTAGGTCACTTAATCACCAATTGGTAAGCAATATGTAAAGCTGCTGCTGTGACTGCAATGGATTTTAAAATTAGAGAAGTAGAAAAAGTCAGGGTAAGACTTAATTTGAGATTTGGGTAAAAACAACTGGGCAAATATTAAAGCAAGTCCTGCAACTGCAGAGTACCTGCTGATGTTTCCACAATGTTATATGTAAATCTGTATGAAGGTGTTGACTAAATACCTTTATCATGAACTAAGTGCTTATTTTGGAGAGTCCCAGGTAACCAATCTATAAATCAGAACTTTGCATTCATTTCTAAGGAATGCTTGCATGTGCAGAGTTTTAGGGAAAGAGCTTTATTTTTGTGCAAAGACTGTAGAATGATTTTGGAGTTCTTTGAATTTGTAAATGTTTTTTCCAGTAATTTGCTGCGTGCTTTCCAAACAATATTCTAAAAGAGCCTATTAAAATTCTTGTTGTGCAGATGAAATGGGACTAGCATGCCCTAATGAAGAGAATATTGTACATTACATACTTATTAGTAGTCACTGTATAGCATCGAGAAGCAGCTTTTATACCTGGGATGCCTATTTCGTGACAAGAAGGCAATTCCCTACCAGAACATCATAAGCTAACTGGTTACTCCTGCCTACACTGCAACAGGCAGCATGTAATGCAGTAAGTAATGTAGCTATTTCTTTTTAGTGCCTTGCTCCACTGTTTTTGAACTATGGATCTTATCACAGCAAGCACAGTGTTAAAGCTTTTCTGTTGTTTGGTTTTGGGGTTTTTTGATGTTGTTTCAAAGCTATTGTACTCACTGAGGTGATTTCTTGTACCTGCAGAATAACTTAATTCACAATGCTCCTTCAAAGGATTCAAAAAACCAGTGAGAAACTGTACCAAATGTAACTTAGAGGGCTACCTGTACTGAGATCTTGCACTGTATTTATTGGACAATCCAGTCCAGATATGTATGGGAAATATTAATCACAAAGTGATCTCATCTGATTTTAGTTAACACCACATTTCAGGGCAGTGTTAGCAGAAACAGTGGGCAACTTTGTACACTTTTGACTTAAATGAGGCTGAGGCCTCCTGCTAACTCTGATTCGTCAGAGTAATGAAAGGTTGAGTGTGTTCATTCAGGGTGCGTTGTTTGAATCTCAAATCAAGAACAGGAAAACAGTGAAGGAAAGATCAGTTTTCGAGAAGACATCACCTTGTCTACTGACGCTGTTCTCAAGAGGAAAAACAGGAAGATTCCCAGGCGGAACATGCCATCCTCGCATGGACTACTTATCACAATGCCAGATGTCACACAAGCTTGATTTCATTTTATTTGTAAGATAAACTCTCTCTGTACTAACTGCACTCTGTGCATCAACAATGTGTGTCTTGTGCACTGATTACAGAGAGTAAGCCATAAGAGCCTATTACCTCCCAGGGAGGTTTTTCAATGTATTTATGATTTTGGTCATAAGTGCCCTTTGCAGGCACTTCAGGATGTGTTTTAGCATGATATATAAAATTCTGTATAATATTTCCTTTTCCTGAGAAGATTATTTTTTATACCAACTCATCTAATTTAATTATTTATTACATTTCTGTGAATGGAATGTTCATACTAAGGTTTATGTGGTCTGATTTATTTATATGCCTGGGATATTAAATAATTTTAGCTAATACAATTCTCTCTTGTTCTTTCTGTTCTGACCATTCCTACTCTGACAGCAGCCTGTAAGTGCCACAGTAAATTTTATGACCCCACACTGCCATAGGTTTGCTAGATCAGAGCAGGGGCATGGTATACAAAGTTTATCTCCCCCTATTCTTATATAACTGTTAAGAAGGGGTCATTGATTTGTTATCGTGCCCATCTTATTTGAAAGTCTTTTTTAAAACATTGGCTTTTGTGGCTTAATGAATTCCTTCTGGCAAACCCCCAGCACGTTCAAGCACATTATCTGGATCTCTTTAGACTGACATGAACAAAAAATTGATTAGCTTCATGTTTTGAGTCTACACAGAATAATGCCAAAGACCTGAAAACTTAATGCTAGAAGCAAGAGTTATTCCATCTGTTATTCACTGTTCTCTCTCATCTTACCTTTCTCTTGCTCTGAAATGTCAACCTTTGTTTGCACCCCAGTTTGACAGGATGCGTTGAAGTTACATTTTATCTTTTACACAAATGCCTTTTCCCTACAACTTTGTGCCAACAAATGACCACAGTAATCTAAGACTGGACAGTAACAGCTTCCCTTTCCATTTGTTCAGAAAACACTGACCAACCTCTATCCCCTTCCATTATGCCACCTGTCATAGCTGCATAGCTGCAGATTTGGGCCTGATTTTCTTAATAAAAAAAATAAAAAATCCTGAGGAAAGTAGCACTGGATATTGCAGGCATAAAGTGCTCCTATGTCCAGGACAGAGGACAACCTGCAGGACAATGCTGTTATTATCCCTCTCCTAGAAGTCAGTAAATTCTGCTCTGCCCAGTAGGTATTTTCCTCTTGAAAAACAGCCAACAAACTTAACTCCCAAGGAGCTCAATGTAGTAGTTGCCTCCTGTTTGCTCCCAAACCCTTCAGTGGTGGCAGACATCAGAATTTGCAGCCTAGATCACCATGTAAAAGTGTTCGGAGAGAAGAGGAAAAGGATAGGGTCTAATCCAAGCAACCCCTCCTCTCCCTTTACACACAAGAAACCAGGAGGCATCAGGTATGCTGGGATTCACTGCTAGTCAATTCTGAGCCATGTGTCCACTCATGGAAGAGACACAGTCATACCCAGCAGTAGGTCACCTGACTCCAAACTAGGCATGTAAAACTGGTGATTGGAAATAAGCATAGAGAATACTTCTCATTAAGTATAGACATGATGACATTGCTAGGTATGATGACTCTTACTTAAACTACATAGGATTTAGATGCAAGCCAAAGGTTCAGAATACTTCTAGCTTCTCTTTTCTGGTATAGCATATTTAATTTTTGTACATACACATTGCTTTTCTTACTTGGATCTTTCAGTATTTTTACCTACAGCTAGAATCACAAGAGAAAATACAGAAAAGAAAATATTTAAAGTAGACATTGCTTTTAAAAACCAAGGAATCTGAAAAAAAATAAATACAGATTAAATATGTAAGTATGGTTTCAGAAATATCATTAAAGACTGATCACAGTGCCTATGCTGTGGACAACTGACAGTACACCGTATAAAGCAAACAGACCTTGAAGTCCTATGGCCAGGCTACTTTGTCTTCCTAAGTAACTGGTTCATTGTGTAACTCCAATTATAACGCTACAGACCTCACAAAACCCGAAACAGATCTCACAGAACCTTTAACAGAAGTGCTTTAGACTTCTCATACATTCAGAAGTATTTGAGCTGTATCACAGCATACAATGCCTGCTGTGCACTGTATGGATATCTGCTGGTGCAATAGGGAAGAAAAAAGCCTCTGAACACAAAGATAATTGTGTTAACACTGGAATAAGTCAGCTATTTAAGTCTGGTTAGATGTCTAGGCACAATTTTGTCCAAACTGACCTTAACATCTGTATAGATGTGAAAACTGCCTTTCAGAGCTGGAACATCTCAAATACGTTGGTTTGTACTGCCCAGAAATTCTACGCTACTTCTTTCAAGAAGGTTTTTCTTACATCTCCTGCAATTATCCCAACAGCTTTGGGGGCTGGGGAACAAAACTTTGTGTGTGTGCTCTAAACTTGTGCTGATGATCTGTGTTGTAAAAGGAACAAAGATGAAAGATACCATTTCCAGTTCAAATATCACTTTTTGTCCAAGCTGATGATGTGAATTACTGCACCGCCACCTGTTGACAGTTGTATGCAAATTCAAAACAGTTTCAGATACAAAATAGGTAAACTGAAAAAATGCTTCTCGTGACAGCATGCTTCGAGATACACCATAGAGAATACGTTCTTTACTCCTCATTTAGTTTTCCCTTTTCCCACTTAAGCCGTCAACTTCCCAACTTCTTGTCCAACTGCGTTACTGATGTAACATCATGAAGCACATGTTTTAAAAAAACCAGAATGAAGGCATCTGATAAATTACTCAAAAAGGCTTCAGAGATGTTAAGAATACAAAACACGGGGCCTTACACAGAGGGGTTTTTTTTATGGCATCTAATTCATGAAATTAAGAAATAAGTACAAGTTTATGCCTGCCTTTACAGATGGCAAGTGAATACATCGATGTAAAGACCAGATCATAGCACAAGAGGGCTGCAGGCAGCTGAGAAAGGAAAAGAGAGCTGCTCCTCCTGACTCCCAGCTTTAAAAAAGTTAATCTCACCAACCCTCAAATATAGGTAGGAAATCACGTTTGAGAAGGTAACTTTACCAAAAAGAGCTAGAACGCTCCCATTTCTGAGAGAATTAATGACCAGAAGCTACAAAATTAACTTCTTCAACACAAGCTTAAATACTTTAGGGTTTGGTGAAATCCCTCTTAGGAGGAAAAGCCAGCATTTACCTCACAATGGCCTGAACTCAGTGAGGGCCGCAAAGATGATCAGGGGACTGGAGCATCTCCCATACGAAAACAGGCTGAGAGAGTTGGGGCTGTTCAGCCTGGGGAAGAGAAGGCTGCGTGGAGACCTCAGAGCAGCCTTCCAGTACCTGAAGGGGGCCTATAGGGATGCTGGGGAGGAACTCTTCATTAGGGACTGGAGTGACAGGACAAGGGGTAACGGGTTCAAACTTAAACAGGGGAGGTTTAGATTGGATCTAAGGAAGAAATTCTTTGCTGTGAGGGTGGTGAGGCACTGGAATGGGTTGGCCAGGGAGGTTGTGAGTGCTCCATCCCTGGCAGTGTTGAAGGCCAGGTTGGATGAAGCCTTGGGTGCCATGGTTTAGTGTGAGGTGTCCCTGCCCATGGCAGGGGGTTTGGAACTGGATGATCTTAAGGTCCTTTCCAACCCGAACTATTCTATGATTCTGTGATTCTATGATCTGATCAGTCCTGAAAATTTAGACGATAATGTCTGCACAGATACTATTAAGTCCGATAGATTAAAAACAGGGACAAGGAAGAATATTAAAAAAAAAGGGAAAACATTATTTTATGCATCAGGTGTTTATAAGGACTACTATCATTGTGTTTCAGGACCTCATAAATAATTCAACTCATCAGTATTATCATTATTCCCTATTGTACCAATGGAGAAACAAGTCAGGCAGAAAGTAATTAAGACAGCTTTCCTAAAGCTTTAGATTAACTCTCTATGAGAGGTATAGAGTGAAGAAAATGATACTAATGAATCCAGGACAGTACCTTAACCATATACACATGAAGACACACAGGTGTAACACCCAGCACACACACACTCATCCCTGTAACAGCTCACCTAATATCTAAATGAATGCTTTTCACAAGGGCATGAAACACCCTGTTCAGACAATGTCCATTTAGTAAGTGAGGCCAATTTTAACCTCTCTATCTGTAAGTAAGCTGAAAGTTTCTACAAGATTTTTTCTGCTTCCCACACATATGAGCTCTCCTTTTAAGGCTGCTTAAGAAATGGGGTACATAAAGACACCAGCAAATCAAATCAACACAGCAAGAAACATCTGGCTTACTTGCTGGTATATTAAAATCAAAACTAAAGGCTCTTTGCCTCGGTTTTGTGAGTAAAGAACGCACAGGAAACCCTAAACACCCATCACAATTTACTTTGCCACTCAAACACACTTTGTGATAAGGCTGAACATTTATAATGTGGTGGAGTTGAGGGGGTAGGGGTGGTGGTGGTGGTTTTATTTTGGTTTTATTTTTGGGGTTTTTTTAAGAGTTCATTTTGTGGTAAACTGGTATTTTAAAGTAAAAATATCTTGACCTCAGATTTACTTAAACTAAAAACAGGCATAAACCTACCTACAAAATTTTAGAGGAGTTTGTTGTTGGTTCCATGTTGTGCTCTCTTTTACAAGCACATTTCAAAAGCCATCTACTTAATAACGTCTGTTTCTTCCTCCCATGTTTGTTTCTTTCCCAATCTTAATTTACTCCCTCCTCACTCATTCTTTCACTCACTTTTTCTTCCACCCTCCTCCTCTCCTTTCTTTAGATAAAGCCAAGTCAATGGTGCATGACAACAAACATTACAACTCTTTTGCATTACCACCACACAGGACAAAGTATTGGCAAGTCTTGCCCTGTATGTTTAATATCCAGAAAAGCACCAAAATTACTCCCAGTTGCTTTCACACTCTGCTTTCATAAAAAGTTGAAAATGGCAAATCACCAGTACACAAAAGCAAAACCTTTGCTCTTGGGATACTGAACAGCTACCACTTCTAACTGTTCAGCTACATACAACCTGTTAACCACGAAATGGCAAAAGCCATTCCTGTTTTGGAATCCACTGGTGAAACCTGAGAAACATCGAAGTCAAACTGTACCATCAGGAGAGGTCTGACTTTAAAACAGATACAGGTATAAATCACAACTTAAAAAACCTCGCAGACTCTTTGCTATCCCTGGGAGAATTTGCACTTTCCTTCTAACAGTTCCTAACACAATTTTTCTCCCATACCAACTACAAGTTGTAGCACAAAGAAAAGCCTACTTTTTTGCAAGTAAACAGCCGGCCCAGAGTCTGCCCAGAGCTAAAGGGCAAGGTAGGGAGCTGATGGAACAGCAAGAGGTGGGAAGGCTTGGTAGTTAGCAGGCCCTCCCTTGGAGTCATCATTAAAAGTGCCACTACATGGAGCACTGCTGCTCTCCTGGCCACAGAACACTCATCCCATTTCTGGAATACTAACCTACTACCACCAGCTGAATGGTTGTTCTGAGCATTCCTAACTGGCTTACTGCCTCCCTCCTTGGTGGACAAATCATAGGCCAAAGTAGGGTCCCATGTTCTGTTAAGTCAGCTGCTGTGGCTCTACTCCCCATCCTGCTAGTTTTTCCAGATTCTTTGAGTAGTTTTAGACTAACATACATAATGTCAGTTTTGTTTGGTGACACTGGCTTCCTTTCTCCAGCCTCATGCACTGTTTTAACTCACTCAATCCCAACCCTTTAGTGTTGTCTCAGCTGGGGAAGTGTAACAGCAGCTGCTTTTCGGATCTGAAATTATTCAGGTTAAAACCAGCCTTGGTTTGTTGTTGCTTTATTTGTTGGGTTGTTTCTCTGTGTTTTTTGTTTGTTTGTTTTGTTGGGTTTTTTTTTACAGATCCTTTCCATTACCTGGTTTACACCATGGCTCTGCAAAGAGCTGAACAAATATCAGGTAGCAATCTGACCTAGCGGTAAGAATTTTTCATGGCACTAAAGAACAAACTACTGGGTACCTATTGCCTCAAGTTCCTTTTCCACCTGTGTTTCACTAGGCAGGGCTGGCTTAAACCTTTCCCACTTCTTCCCGTACCAGCCCCCAAAAGTTGCATTTGTTAAGGGGAGAGTGAAGAAGCAAGCTATGCTGGACCTCAGTTAGTTCTCTCACCCAAGCACAGGCACCGCAGCACCAAATGAAGTTGCACAATGACATAAACTAACATAACAGCAGAAGCAGACAGAAGATGGGAACAAGAATCAAGCATCAGGAGAAATGAGCACAATCAGCTCAAGTTACTCCAGCTTTGGCAAGATCACTGCCCTGACCCAATACCCACGGCATATAAACCAATTTGGGCTGCTTGCAGTAACTACCTTTAAATCATGTCCACCTTAAGCATGAATGTTCTGCATCATAACAATTTCCTTAAGAAGATGTTGTACAAGGCCAACTCAGAAGTCAACTAGGCTGGGAATTTTTCAGTGAAATGCTTTTCCACTGGATATGTTTATTGAAACAGAAACTTTCCTTTGCAACTCTCATTGAAACAGCGTGAAAACGTCAATAAAAAAAATGTCCTCAGGTCCAGGATGGCATTTCACTTAAAAACAATGGCATGTGCACAAGAGCAGGTTTCTAGGATATGCACTCAACAGGGAAATGAGTGCTGGAGTTAGGGTCCAACCCCTGCCATGCCTGATTTGGCTCCTCTATTTAGATGCAGTTCACCAGGATGCCAGAGGAGATGACTACTCAACACCTGACTGCTACAGATCAGTCTCCATCTAAAGGTTGAACATTTTCAACATCGCTCCAGGGTGACATGGGAAAAAAGGTCAACACTTTAGGAAACGACACTTCTTTGAGGTGGGGAAATAGCTAGTTCCTTCCGGAAATAGCTACCTCCTTCTGGAAACAGCTACCTCCTTTGGGAAACAGCTAGCTCCTTCTGGAAACAGCTAGCTCCTTCGGGAAATAGCTAGCTCCTTCTGGAAACAGCTACCTCCTTTGGGAAATAGCTAGCTCCTTCTGGAAACAGCTACCTCCTTTGGGAAATAGCTAGCTCCTTTGGGAAATAGCTAGCTCCTTCTGGAAACATCTAGTAACTTTGGGAAATAGCTAGCTCCTTCGGGAAATAGCTAGCTCCTTCCGGAAATAGCTAGCTCCTTCCGGAAATAGCTAGCTCCTTCGGGAAATAGCTATCTCCTTTGGGAAATAACTAGCTCCTTTGGGAAATAGCTAGCTCCTTCGGGAAATAGCTAGCTCCTTCTGGAAACAGCTAGCTCCTTCGGGAAATAGCTAGCTCCTTCTGGAAACAGCTACCTCCTTTGGGAAATAGCTAGCTCCTTCTGGAAACAGCTACCTCCTTTGGGAAATAGCTAGCTCCTTTGGGAAATAGCTAGCTCCTTCTGGAAACATCTAGTACCTTTGGGAAATAGCTAGCTCCTTCGGGAAATAGCTAGCTCCTTCCGGAAATAGCTAGCTCCTTCGGGAAATAGCTATCTCCTTTGGGAAATAACTAGCTCCTTTGGGAAATAGCTAGCTCCTTCGGGAAATAGCTAGCTCCTTCCGGAAATAGCTAGCTCCTTCGGGAAATAGCTATCTCCTTTGGGAAATAACTAGCTCCTTTGGGAAATAGCTAGCTCCTTCGGGAAATAGCTAGCTCCTTCCGGAAATAGCTAGCTCCTTCTGGAAACATCTAGCTCCTTTAGGAAATAGCTAGCTCCTTCGGGAAATAGCTAGCTCCTTCTGGTTCTTTTAAGATTTATTTCAGTGCTCAAGACAATTCTCTGGAAAATTTCCCAGCCTGATGCATATGTCTTATTTAGCTTTAAAGTAAAAGTCAGTGGGCAGCACAGTGATGAAGGTCAGATGAAGAGCACCAGAGGTATGCAGCAAACATTAAATGCCTTTATGGAATGAAAGACACTGTAGGTTGAAAAGTCAATGGGAGAACAAACACCTTTAATTTAAAACTTCTCCCTCTCTCAAAGTTTCTGTATGAGTACAGATCCATCAACAACGCATTTCACTATCAAAAGCACCCAAGGTGTTTTCCCAGCCCCTACAGGTCTCCTTATTTTCCACCAAGACAAAGCACCAACATACATAGTTCACTTCAGTGAAACTGCTCTGAAGCAAGTCAGATATCAGCAGTCACATGACTTTGGATAAGTCATCCCCAGTTTTTAAGATAAAGGAATGACGATTTATGCTTTAAAATATATGATGAATGCATCTTCAGGTTCATAAGCCAAATACGTACCTCCATACATTTGTAAAGGTATTTTATAGCTGTGATCATAAAACAGTGATTCAAATTGTGGTTCTTCCTGCTGGTCTATTTCAGTGTTGCTTTTATATAAGAAGTTATCCCGACATGTGACCAGCTACCCCCACACAGTTCACATACACAGAGCATACACATGCCCCAGTCCTATTAAGCCTAGAGACACACAACTAAAAAGTCCATGTGAATGTGCCATATTTCACTTGTCACAGGCACTCTCTCTTACTGCCTGTCCAACAGGTAGTATTGGACTAGAGCGCCCCAAAGTGATAGAACTACACTGCTAAATAAACAAGGGGAAAAAAGAAAACGTGAACACTATACAATGAAAAATAAACTTGATGCTTAACATTAGACTGCTGAAGCTGGCAGACTTTCACCCATTATGCAGCCAACGTTAATTCCAAAACTACTACCAGGCCCACATGCAGACTACAAATGGTGTTATATAGTAACCTGCTCTTCTGCTTTGATACTTGGTGAGAAAAGGTTGCATATACAGTTCTGGTGTCCTCAACATCAAAAGGACATGGAGCTGTTGGAACAAGTCCAGAGGAGGCCACGAGGATGATCAGGGACTGGAGCATCTCCCATACAAAGACAGGCTGGGAGAGTTGGGGCTGTTCAGCCTGGGGAAGAGAAGGCTGCGTGGAGACCTCAGAGCAGCCTTCCAGTACCTGAAGGGGGGCTATAGGGATGCTGGGGAGGGACTCATCATTAGGGACTGTAGTGACAGGACAAGGGGTAACGGGTTCAAACTTAAACAGGAGAGGTTTAGATTGGATCTAAGGAAGAAATTCTTTGCTGTGAGGGTGGTGAGGCACTGGAATGGGTTGGCCAGGGAGGCTGTGAGTGCTCCATCCCTGGCAGTGTTGAAGGCCAGGTTGGATGAAGCCTTGGGTGCCATGGTTTAGTGTGAGGTGTCCCTGCTTATGGCAGGTGGGTTGGAACTGGATGATCTTAAGGTCCTTTCCAACCCAAACTGTTCTATGATTCTATGATATTTTTATCATTATTTCTAAACATATGCTTTTGGGATCTCTGTCTCATCTTGCTGTCTGGGGTTATGACTTTTTATAAGTATGAACTGTTACAGGGAAACTTTTAAACCAGCACAGTGTTGACCTAGCTTGAATTCTACTCTCAATCCTATTGCAACAACAGTTGTAGAAACTGCAATTTGGTGACAATTACCAACTTCATTTTTCTGGTTTTTTTTGCATCCTTCCAACCTTATTGAGATTCTGCAGTTCTGAATTCCCCTTTCCACCACACAGAAGTTAATGGATGCAAATAACCAGCTAAAAATTGGTCATATTGATGGGTTCTAGCATGTGACCATAAAAGGAGTCAGCCAGTGATTAGATCTCAGACTTCCAACATCGAAAATCATACCAGACACGGCCCGCTTTTTTATTATTAGTTACACAGATTTAATGAATTTTAGCTTCTTTGCAAAATAACAAACATAGAAGTAGCTGGTGGCATATCTCCTGCCTTGACAGTTATTAAGGGAACAGCACCTCATCAGTTTGAGTGGCCTTCTGTTCCTCTGCAGGTACCAAGGGGATGCTGTCCTGTCATTGATCTCCATTTTTCACATCAGTTATTTGTCACTGTCATAGTGAGCTCAAATCACAAGCTCTCAAAAATCAGCAATATGATGTAGGCATTTCTATGAACAGGTAATTTCCTGCTGGAAAGACCACTGCATCTAATACTGTTAACTTAAGCCTTTGGAAAGGCTGTTCCAAATCATTGCCATTATCTCCAGGAGTAACCAAGACATAGGTCTTGGATATGTTTACCAAGAAAAGGTCATATACATTACCATGCACTCAGTAGGGGCAACAGAACAAATTATTCTCTATCAGCTGCTCCTTTGTAACCTACAGCTTGGTAAAAGGACACTTACTTCAGCGCAACTGCTCCTGTGCATGTCGCTAGCTTGAGGGCTACAGTGGTTTAACTCCCAGTCAAAGAAAGACAGAAAGTCTTGCTACCAGAGAGTACCTCATTTTTGTTAACAGCCATGGTTGCAGTGTTCAGAACATAAAAAGTTCTTAGGCTCAGGGGTTTCTCAGATTCCAGTAAATACAGACAGGCTTGACAGACTGGTATCCTTATACAAATGCAGTGCACATTCCTTGACTCCTGTAAGCTGGTATGAACCAAAAATGAGAAATTTTTTGTTCCTTGGATTGTGATTTCAAGTTCCATAATTTCTGACTTCCCTGCCTGGTGTTACAACCTTGTCATAATCCTGGCCTCAAGCAGCAATGAATTTTCATTCTGCCTGTATCTGTAACCCTATGGTTAAAAATCTAACTGTGGAAGATGCAGCTAAGATAAAGTGATGCTTTGCAAGACAAAGCTTAGTAAGCAGCCACTGCAGGGGATCACAGTAAGGGTAGGGGTATTTGGGAAGTGTCCAGTGTTTAATGAAACATACTGTACCCATGAGTGTGCTGCACACCTGGCTTTGCAGGGACCCTTTGATAACTTTCCAATTCGGCTAAAGCAGCCCTGTAAAGTCTCAATGGCAGGCACCTTTACACCGCTCCTTTAGAACATCCTGCCCACATCTACCTCATGGTGGTTCTTCTGTTTCCATTTACTTCTTCCACTCTCAGTAGCGGGCAACTTCTCCAACTCTCAAATGGATTTCCAGACTAATATCTCCAGCCTACCAACTTCCTACAATATCTGGCCCTTTAGTACAAAAGAAGAAAGAGCAGCACACTCATGAGCCAGCAGGTTCATCACAGCATAAGTACTGTAACTGTCTTGTAGCAGCCTGTTACACATACCTCCACTTACCTTTCGGAGATGCCAGTATGTCAAAACCTGTCACACGTATGATGGAGAAGTCTACTGACTCTCATACCACCACATTTTTCCTCAATTCCCTCAATTCTTCTGCTCCTCTCTCCTGTAAATTCACTTAGAAAAATATTAAACTGTTACTGGTACAATGTATTCATGGACTGAAATAAATACAGAGTAGCCAGTATGTCTTTGCTGTGAAGCAATCATGGGACTTGATTATACAAGACCAGGGGTAACACCAACCACCTCTGAAAGCAGAGGGATCTGACCCCAAGGAGAACTGCAGGTGCTCCATGCCACACAAGAAGACACAGACTGCTTGCTCTGTGTGGCACACACCCATAGCAGCAGCCAGCTGTGGGGCACCATCTGATGGTGACTCCTGGACAGGTACTGCCATGAACCGCAAAGCAGCTCAACCTCACCAGGAATTGCTTCCTGTGCAGAGCTCCCTACACGGTGCTCTTACTGTCTGGTGTCCCTGAAAGTCAGGAGCAGGTAATTTCAGTTCCCACAGTTACCAATTTCCAAAGTACCAATTCACTTAGTTTAAAAAAATACTTTTATAAAAAAAAAATTAATCACAGGAAAAGCTTCCAAACAGCAAAGATCCTTTACAAGAAACCCTTCAGATAATATGACTAATCCACCTGTACTTTTTAAATGTAATAAAACATTGAGTCAAGGCCTACTCATTTTCTTACTCCAAATTCTTCTTTTGTTGTTTTCTCTTCACAAACTTTCAGTCATTTTCTGGTTGGAAAAAACCCATGAGCTTGGTTTCTGAATACAAGTAAAAGTCCTTTCACTTCTGCTGACACTTCAGGATTCTCACAAGAACTGCAGTGCAAGAGACCCCCACACACCCCTTTGTCTATAGCAGCAAGGCAAATGCTTTTCATCTTCAGTGCACTGCCTGGTATACCTGGAGTTCTCCTAAATCCAGTCACCTTGCTGGGTTTCTAATTTGATTTTTTCTCTCTGCTTCCCCTGATTTGCAGACAATGTGCAGACACACACTGATTTAAAAGAAATATTTGGACCTTTGTGTGCATATACCGCCAACAAAAGGCAAACTATTTTTAATGTCTGTTTTAAAATTATTAATATTAGTGATTTCCACTTCCTCAACATTTTAGGCATTCCACCTTATTGCCCAAACAATGACTTATATTAAAAACGGAGTATTAAAAGATTATTTCCATGAAAAAGAACTCACACGTTACTGATTGCCAACTTCTTCCTTGTCCAGACATGCTATAAGGATTTTAACTCTGTATTTTCTGAGAACAGCCACATTCACTGAGTGCTAACAATTCACTTTATCTTCCCACCATCTCCTGGCTGTTGTCACAGCCAACCAGTACCTCAGTTTTCACACCCAGACCCCTCTTGCCAGAGACAAAGCTGCTTTGGGTAACACCTTTCTGTCCAGCTACACCCAACAGCCTTTGGTGGACCCAGCCACAACCTCACACCTTTCCTGGAGCCAGCTGCCTCTTGCCTCATTCTGTACCCAACACCCTACAGGCATCCCTCCAAACCCTTTTTCCCCACTGCTCTTGCACCCTTTCTCCTCCAGTCTCACCTGTTCTCTCTCAACCCTTCACTACTACACCTGTCTGAGTCTGCTCTCCTCTGCAGCCAGGGTTAGCTCATGTCTCATCTGCATCTCAGTAAAGCTCAAGGACCACCACAAGTAGCATATGAAGAGCTTATTTTTCAAGTCACTGGCCTCCAAAAAAGTTGAATACAACTTTTGACTGGAGTTAAACCATTTCTAGGAGGAGAACTGCAAAGACAGAAAAATCTTGATGAGCTGGAAAGGTTTTGGTTTATATTATAAGCTACCTAAAAAGGCTACTTAAGAACTATACAAATTTGAACACAAAGTACCCACATTTTTTTTATACATTGGTAAAACTCTCACAACCATGTGTGTAGTCTTTCTTTTCCCAGAAGTCACCCACATAAGGTAAAATTTAATCTTTTAAAACAATAATGAAATAACTCAATACTTTGTATAGGCTTTGTTTTTCCAAGTGGCAGACCCCTTCTTGCCTGCCCTTTCAAATGCAGATCACCACAGACATCCCAAAGGTATTATTCACCCATCGAGACAAAGAAATGCACAGAAGCTTCATGCAGCTACATTTCTGCAACAGATAAACTCTATTCAGCTTTTCAACCCGAACAAATCATAGGTAGCTGTAACTTAGCTGAACTATCAAGACCATATAATGGAAATAGTGGGTAAATTAAGCTATAGTGAGTAGAAACGTTGTTCACTTGAACAACTTTAAATCTTCCTCACAGAATCTACATGTTTGAAAACAATATAATCCCCATTCCACATACAGTTAAATTAAGATACAGACAGTTTACATTAGCTGTATTAGAGCTACACAGCAACTCTAATGACAAAACTGGCTGAGCCTGGCAAAGAGTAAACGCGAATCCTTCTTTAGCAGTGACTAAACTACATGGCTACAGCACTGGTTCACTTTCTTTCCACCATTAAGTGTTGAGTAAACATACAGAAATACTGTTTCTTTTCTTTTTCATTTCCAGTTTTAATATTAAATTAGATGTATTAGGTTATTTTAAGTTCCCCATAAATAAAATGATACCTTTGGGGGAAAAACTGAGTGAGAAAATTAACATGTGTACATCTATAGCATTATTAATGATGCTTTTGTTAACATTTCTGTTGAATATTTATACTTTATGTTTAATTTGTGACACCCAGATCTTCGTTTCACTCCTGGTTTTCTTCCTAGGCATTTATATTGAATCTTTCGACATTTTTGTTTAGCCACATATAGCTAAGAGCTTTGGAGGCCCAGTAACAATACTGCTCTATGACAGATACCAGAAAAACGTATGTCTCCTAAAATATTCCTCTGGTTTCCCTGAATGTAGAATCTAAATGTATGGATTTTCAAAGGTATCAGACATCATTATACTTCACACAGTAACTGGAGAATTAAGTCATGCAAAGACATTTACAAAATGATCTCTCTTTTCCTTCCCTAGGTACTAATGATACACACAACAGATAGAAGCAATCAAACTATACAATCCATGTATATAATGCCAGCTCTCACAGGAGCTGACAGACAGTACCTTGTGAGGAAAGTGCGTAATTCTGCTATCTAGGATTGTCGCAGTTTTCTTCTGTTTTTAAATACTATGAGTACTGAGTACTATGGATTCTCCCATGGAACAGTTCATGAAAACCAGTTTAATAGCCATGACTAAATCTGTTTGTCTGCAACACAGACAACACAGTAACCACTTGCACAATTCTACATGGATGAAGAATCCAGTGTTAGGTAAAACTCATTTAGCCATGTAATAGAAAATGCTCTAAAAGCCATGTCATTAACTCAAGACCTCAGCTGGGAAGGCAGCAGCAGTGCATCTCCAGCCAACATCTCCCTAGTTCCTGGAAGAGGTACTAAAGTTCTCAGTTTGAAAAACCCTCTGATTATCTCAAGATGGACATATACAATTGGAGGAGCAGGTACAGCATCAGTGGCTTCAAGTGCACACAAGAAACTTGCAGCACTCTTAGGACAAACTTCATCTGCATATATGTAAAATTAGGCAAGCACTCCTGTTAGTTAAAAGCCGTCTTACTCTCAAGATAATGCTGCTCAGAAAGAGGATGGTATGCCAAGCTGTAAAACCCACCTTCTTTCTCAATCTTCACTGAGTCTGAGGGCATTTCCTTGAGTGCAAACTTCATGCTACCAGCCTTAAAGCACAGCCATAATGAATGCAAGAGAAATCCATGGAGGGGGACAGACAGAGACCACCAACAGACGTTCAAACTTAAAACAAAGAAAGTTTAGGTTAAACACAAGGAAGAAGCTCTTTACTGTGAGGGTGGTGAAGTATTGGTATGGGTTGCCCAATGAAGTTGTGAATGCTTCATCAGCCTGGTTCAAGGACAGAGTGCCTGGAGTCTTGAGTGACATGGCTTAGTGCAAAGTGTCCCTGCCCATGGCAGGGAGGTTGGAACTTAAGGTCCTTTCCAACCCTAACTACTCTATGGTTCTGTGTCACTGTAAAAACTGTTCTGAAACACAGCGCTCATTTTTTGTCACCCCGTATCTTACAACAATCGTAGTTAAAACATTGCACACCCTCCCTTTCTTTTGGGCTACAAACCACTATTTAACCTTGGACCTTGAAAGCTACATCCCTGATTCCTGTTATAAATAATCATTTCTAGGATTATGCAAACTTCTGCGTATTACCCAAGAAGATAACTGCCTATATGCTGAAGCAGTAAGATGGTGTAACCAGGATAATCAACATCTTAGGTGCTGATATCTAAAATCCATTTTTACTATTGCAATCCAGGAGTTAAATATAATTAAACCATAGAATTACTCAGGCGGGAAAAGGAAATATAATACAGAGACAATGAGTGTATTTTTTCAGAACTATGTGTCACCCTTACTGCTAACATTAAGCCCAAGTGCATTATTTTATTACTAATTCCATTGGGAAAAAACCTAGAGCCAAAATCAGGAGATAATCACAAGCGCTCCAAAGCTGTACATCAAAATGAAGTAACTCATCAATGCAAATCAATTCTTGGTTTCTGTGAGATCAGAATTAATACTGAAGTAGGCACAAAGTTCCTATAAAATGTACTAGTGAAATTTCACTCTCATTTACTCATGAGGAAGATTAAATCAGGAGTCAGCAACCTCCCCAGGTAACAAGGGAGGCAGTGTCATAGCCAGAATGACAACATGGGAGTCACTAAACCACATCCCCGCTGAAGATCATGTCACCACACCAGGTAATCCTACAAAAACCTACCAGGATTGGGCAGAAAGGAAGAAATTAATATACAGTCATCTAGGAGAACAGGAAGAATTAGACTGCAAACCCCACTAAACAGGCAAGAGAGGAAAACCCCTGAATTACCACAAGCAAGGATACGCCATACACCATAGGGGGAAACCCCTATGTTCTACGTATGAATCACATTTGTTAATAATGAAATTATAACCCTAACCACAAAAGGCATTCTGTATTCACCCTAACTTTTTTATTAAAAAGACAGGAAATAGGGACAAAATTGCTACTGCTTCTCACAATGCAAGAGAAATGCCTTAATCATGCAGACTTTGGACATTATGTTCCTGAGATACTGGGAGATCAGTTCCAGCATGAGAAGATAACCCAGCATATACAATACTAAGTATTCATAATAAAATAAGACGTCACTTTGGCCTCTTCAGGAACCTACTTAGTAAGATTCCATGGGATACAACACTAGAGGGCAGGGGGGCCCAAGACTGTTGGTTGATATTCAAGGATCATCTACTGCAAGCTCAGGAGTGTTGCACCCCAACTAGAAGGAAGTGCAGCAGGAGGGCCAGGAGACTTCCTTGGATGGATAACGAGCTGCTGAGAAAAATTCGAGGGAAGAAAGAGGCTTATAAAAGGTGCAAGCAAGGACAGGCAGTCTGGGAAGAATACAGGGATGTTGTTTGGGAAGCTAGGGATCAGGTTAGGAAAGCTAAGGCCCAGTTAGAATTAAACTTGGCTAGGGATGTGAAAGGTAACAGGAAGGGATTCTGTAATTACATTGCAAATAAAAGACAGAGCAGGGACAACGTGGGCTCTCTCCGGAAGCTACCAGGAGAACTGGCTACCCTGAATTTGGAGAAGGCTGAGGTTCTCAATGACTTCTCTGCCTTGATCTTCACTGGCAAATGCTCTGACTGCACCACCCAAGTCTTGGAAGGCAGACGCAGGGACTGTG
>NDXB01006297.1:82728-100089 GCA_002631895.1 Agapornis roseicollis | reverse complement strand
GGGAGGGCAAGAAGGGGGGTTGAGTGAGTGAACGAGCTGCGTGGTTGGCTGGGTTTAAACCACAACAGTTAGCAAGGCTAATTACTTTAAGTTGTTATTAACTTAAACCAAATACAATACACATTGTATGTGCACATTGATGGCTTGGCTTCGTGAGCAAAGATTTTGGAAGGGCTTTAGCCATGCTTACTAAAAGCACGATGACCAAGGGCATGTGGGATATGCTGGTTGGATANATTGATGGCTTGGCTTCGTGAGCAAAGATTTTGGAAGGGCTTTAGCCATGCTTACTAAAAGCACGATGACCAAGGGCATGTGGGATATGCAAATCTGGTTGGATAAAGGGTACATAGGCAACCAGGAAGTGTCTGACCAGGACTGCCATCTCCTGAGCCATCCTGAGTTACCCATGCGCTGGTCTGCCCACATGCGAGGTTGGAGCTGCAGCTTCCCATGCACCTTGTCACCTGCCGTTTCCACCCTCTCCTGTCCATGCAGACAAGTGACAGTGAGCCCTGCCAGCCTGAGCAGTGGGTTTGTTAGGGGAGGGCAGCGTGCGCAGAACTGCTCCTGCCCTTTACACCTGAGGTTTAACTGCCATGGCCTAGCGAGCTGGGACAGGGACAGCAAAGTCCTCAGGTTGTAGGTTTTGTAAGAGCGTCCTTCTCTTCAATGGAAGACCACACAAGGCCAGACGAGCTCCATCAGCCCGGGTTTGAAGGTAGGAGTTTTCATTCTCCTATGAGGAAGGTCTGTCTTTGCTAATGAAGACTCAGGAAGGACTTTAACCAATACATTCTGAACAAGACTGTCATCTCCTGGGTCAATCTCAAGCAACTGATGACACAACAGCACAACATCAAGTGTCAAGATGGGATTCTGACTTGGAGGTATTCAGTCATAAGCCCACAGGTGGGAGCATCGCACCAGTGGCTCCTCAGCCAAGCTCTCGCACCAGGGGTCTGAACCTGCAGTTTCTCTCGTACTGAGCAGGATTACTATTGCAACAACACAGCATCAGTAGGGTAAAACTAACCTGTCTCACGATGATCTAAGCCCCACTCACGTTCCCTATTAGTGGGTGAACAATCCAATGCTTGGTGAATTCTGCTTCACAATGATAGGAAGAGCCAACACCGAAGGATAAAAAAGCAACATTGCTATGAACACTTGGCCTCCACAAACCAGTTATCCTTGTGGTAACTTTTCTGTAACCACCTGCTTACAACCCCAAAAACTAGCAGGATCGTGAGGCCCCACTTTCGTGGTCTGTATTCATACTGAAAATCTAGATCAAGCAAGCTTTTGCCCTTCTGCTCCATGGGAGGTTTCCGTCCTCCCTGAGCTCACCTCAGGATCCCTGCATTATGCTTTGACAGCTGTGCCACCCCAGCCAGACTCCCCACCTGCCGCTGTCCATGGAACGGGTCATGCTCAGCACGCAGTGGGCGCTTGACACCAGAAGCAAGAGCCCCCCTTGGGGCTCACCCCTGCCTCACGGGGTAAGTGCACACATTAATCCTCTAGAAAAATGGCAGTCAATGATCCATGTTCTAGATTATTCAGAGGTGGTGCACTTCTCAGTACGATAGCCACAGTATGTAAATGGTTTAAAATACTCTTAAATTATAAAATTTTGAATGCCTTTCCAAACTTACTTTTCCTTAGGAGAGGCCAGAAGCTCTAGTACTTACGATTGGGTTCTGGAGCAGTGATATAAAAACTCCCACTTGCCAATGGTGTTCTGGTGCAAAATGGGTCCAGTCAGCACAGCATTAGTTCCCATTTGTTTAGATTGCTTTATGTGTCAGTTTCCTTCCCAGTCAATCCAAGTGCTCCACCTATCAAATTGATGTCTCTCCAGTTTAGAGACAGTGTGGAACAGTGTCAAATGCTTTGCACAAGTCCAGGTAGATGACGTCAACTGCTCTACCCCTGTTCATCAGTTCCATAGCCCCATCATAGAAGGCCACCAAATTGGTCAAGCAGGATTTCCCCCTAGTGAAACCATGCTGGCTGCCACCAAGTACCTTGTTGTTTTCATGTGCCTTAGCGTGCCTTCCAGGAGAATCTGCTCCAAGATTTTGCCAGGCACAGAGATGAGACTGACTGGTCTGTAATTCCCTGGGTCATCCATTTTCCCCTTCTTGAAAATGGGGGTTGTATTTCCCTTTTTCCAGTCATCGGGATCTTCCCCTGACTGCCATGATTTTTCAAATATGATGGCCAATGGCTTAGCAACTTCAGTTACCAGCTCCTTCAGGACCCGTGGATGGATTTCATCAGGTCCCATGGACTTGTGCACATTCAGGTTTTTAAGATGGTCTCAAACCAGATCCTCTCCTACAGTGGACCCAAGGTCTTCATTCTCACAGTCCCTGTGTCTGACTTCCAAGACTTGGTGATATGGTCAGAGACTTTGTCAGTGAAGGCCAAGGCAAAGAAGTCATTCAGAACCTCAGTTTTCTCCAAATCCAGGGCAGCCAGATCTCCCGACAGCTTCCAAAGAGGGCCCATGTTGTCCCTAGTCTGTCTTTTATTTGCAATGTACCTGTAGAATCCCTTCTTGTTATCCTTAACATCCCTAGCTCAGTTTAATTCTAACTGGGCCTTAGCTTTCTTAAGCTGGTCCCTAGCTTCCCGGACAACATCCCTGTATTCATTCCAGACTGCCTGTCCTTGCTTCCACCTTTTATAAGCCTGTTTTTATCTTTGAATTTTTCTCATCAGCTCCTTATCCATCCAAGGAGGTCTCCTGGCCCCACTGCTGCACTTCCCTCTAGTTGAGATGCAACACTCCTGAGCTTGTAGCAGGTGATGCTTGAGTATCATCCATGTGTCACTTGAAAAGACCACTATATCTATGAGCGACAAAGAAACAAAGCTCTCCCCAGATATTTATGTTGACATCCTGTACTGCAGAGCTAATAGACATATGAGGAGTCTTTATAATTTTGACAGGTTACAAATCAACAGTATTCTGAGCAACAAATTAAAACTATGTCACAAATTCCTGTTTTCTGTCACTTGCAGAGAAAACCTAAAGCAGTATGTCTTTTGAGGACTTCATTGGTTGTTTCTGACATACCCTGACAAGAAGCAATTGCAGGTCCTGTGCTTTCTTTTACAGCATTTTGTACAGTGGTTTTCAAAGACAGACATTTCAGGGCTCCTCATTTGTTATCTCTCAGCAACTTCCTGTTCACAGTTGCTGTCATTTTTTTTCACACCTGAGGAAGAGCCTGCAATGTCCCTGAGAGGAAGCTGGGAAACCAAAAGCAACCCAACCCAAACTCATGAGAGCCCCAGCATGATGAGGACCTAAGGCAGATTTCATGCATGAAGGTTTTTCTCTGTGTTAACTGCATCAGTTACCTATTATAGTGTGCAAATTACTGCATATGCTGTGCTTTTGGATACCTAAGAAATTGCAGCTTCCATGTTCTCCCAGATAGTAGACATGCAACAAAAGCATACTGAAAGTCCCAGGAGTTGGTGTGGCCAGTACTCACTGTGAAAACTGGGATATCTCACTGCATGGCCCTATACCTGCAAAAGGAAAGCAGCTACCCATGCCCAGGAGCCATGTCAGAAAGGTCCCAATCCTGAAAAGCCTGATTTTTTCCCCAGGAAAGAAGAAATCCTACACGTAATTGCAACTCGAATAAATTTCAGTGGGGCTCATGTTAGGAGATATTTCCCTGAGGGGCAAGGATTTTTTTCAATCTGAAAGCTAAAGGCAGGCAGAAAACATGCAGGAGCTGGTTTGAGTACAAAACCCCTCTACATTCTCCACTGAAACTGTCTGGAAGTCAGACGAAATAAGCTATCAGAATAGGTCCCAAGACCCATAAACACCATACATTTCAGTGACTAGAAGTACAGATGTAACTGCAGGAGCAGACAGGTGGGCCTTCTCTGCTATAAAAGAGATCGCATCGAAATCTCTGGCATTTCAGTTGATATAATACCACCTCACTGACATTGACTTGGATTAAAATCTGATCACTTTACTGCTGATGGAAATATTACAACTAAGTGGTTTTACCGTCACCAAGAAATGTGAGGACTTGCTATTTGGCAATAACAGTGTTTTGAACCAAAGACATTCAGTTCTGCTGACCAGGAGCATTCAGGATTTCTAACTAAAAGGCCATAAAACATAGGACTTGGAAATAACTGCAAAGACATTAAGCTTAACTCACTTTTGCCCTTTGATTTCAGTGCAGACTGTGAGATATTGGGCAGTTTGAGGACAAAAAAATTTCTAAAACTTGATATGACCTCCTTAGAAGGGAGAACATTTGACAGCAATTTGTCTTTCAGATTTATACTTCATCATTTCAGTAGGTTAAATGTTAGTCATTTCATTCCAAGTAGGTGAGTAGTATCACTCATTAACGCAGTAGGCGGGTGTGAAGTGAGTGCAGTTGAACAGGTTAATAGCATTGCTGACCTGAGAGAGATCACAAACTGTCTCTGATACAGACAACAGGATTTCTGAGACATAATCCATTCACTCAAATTTCAAACATTAATGGTATTTTATTAGAAAGAAGCAGCTGAAATGAAACGTATAATGCTTCAGACAATGGAAAAATATACACAGATACAAGTATTCTTAAATGTGAACAAGGTTCCTGAGTCATTACGGCATTTCTTTTCCATTAGTCATCAGTAAGAAAATATTAAAAATAGCACTGATGGGTATTTATATGGGTGGATTTACCCATCTGTCTAGCTAATCATAAGGAAACCAAGATTCTCTGAGTCTCTGTGAGTGAATATACAAATATATATACATTTTTATGCGTGTTTGTCAAGTATTTATGATTGTCAAAGACTCTTCAGTTAGAAGAAGAGATGTTCAAACAAGTAACAATGGCTTGAAATCTCTGTTGTAACCAAGTGGGTTACAGTGAGATGGGTAGAGGTTCATATATGTAGTGGTTTCTATAGTTACAGTATCTCATTCTGTCTCTTTAATGAGGAACAAATCACTTTGTTCTCTGTCCAAGCCATCCGTATCTTGCTTGTTTGCCTCTTCACCCATAACAAACAGTATTTGTTCCCCAAGGGAAGGCAGAAATGTACCAATATTCGTGTTCCAGAGCAAAAGACTCCTTGACTAGCTGATCACAAGCCCCTAAGGAAAACAAAGGATTTTCACAGAAGTGACGAGTTTAATACTGGCCAGGAATATGGCATGCCATGGCAGTAGATGACACTTCCCACCTCACCACAGCTATAAGAAACCCTAAAAAGCTGCCAAGAAGGTACATACTTTACATTAGCACCTGTCATTGAATTAAATATCAACTATGTTATTAAAAAAGGACTCAAATTTGCAAGTATTTAAGGAACAGCTTGCTGCAAGATCCTAAAACTTAGTAGTTCCTAAGACTAAAGAAAGACACCCATAGGCTCTATAATGCACACATGGTTATCTTTTTTCCCCACTCTGAAATTATGTCTTACAGCAGTAGCAGATGAATTGTGACCCAAATCCAGGAAGGGACTGAAGGCCTCACATCCAACAGTTAGGATGCTGTGTTTCTCAAAATATCTGCCAGTTGCCTCTAATACGTCACTTCACAGATCTATCTATGTGGTTCTTTTCTCTAGGTAAAAAAGACAAGATTCACGGGCGTAAACATAGGTGCCAAATGCCCTCTTTGGGAACAGCTGAGTTTCTGAAACCAAGTCTTGAGTCAAAACCTCACCTCCTGGGCTGGTAGGCACAAATACCTCAGCACCCTGAGCAAGTGCTCTTCTACTCAAGGACCAACAATGGAAATTTAGGGCTGTTGAAATTTCACAGTACATTTTACCTCTCTAATGAGTAGGACACTCCCCAGAGAGTTGGAGTCTGCTATCAAATGCCCTAACTCATGAGTAAGAGTCACCTGAAGAATCATGAATGGTTTGAGTTGGAAGAGACCTTAAAGATCATCTAGTTCCAGCCCCCTGCCATGACCAGGAACACCTTCCACCATAAGGATCACTTTATTAGAATAATACAGTCAGCTACTAACTATTTAATACCATTAAGTAAATGCAGCATCTTATCTGCTTAATTTCTATCCTGCTGCACTACAATTGATAAATGTCTGTGGCATTAGTCACATTTGACAGCATATTTTACTGAGCATAAGAACAAGCTAAAAAGTAACCAACAAAGGCAAATGCAATTTAATGCCCCTAAACATCATATACATCTATTACTTCTGTAAGCTACAACTTTCAATCTTTTCAGATGAACTTATAGCCAAGCTTAATGTTGAAGGAAATGAGCTATACTAAGCTTCATCATAGATTTTCCTCAATTTAACTGACAAGCTGAAATTAGTCATGCTTGGTCTTTGCCTCAGGGAAATGAGTTTTAAATTTGTCAGGGATTCAAGTCTGTGTGTGAATATCTACACACAGTCTGCATTTCAGAACACTCTTCCTGTTTTGAACCCATTGCCAGTTATCAGATAGATCTGAGAATTGACTAAACCATCATAAATACCATAAAGATGTTAAGCTATATATTGTTTTGACACCTTAAATATATTCCTAATACCTTTATACTCTTCATTATACCTTAGTATTTTTAATTAAGATCTTCATGAAGATACTGATTTATTTAAAATATAGGTTGCCAGAAAAAGAATAAAAGATGAGTAAGTGCCAAGGTAAAGATTGTGTTGTGATTTCAATTTGTCTGTACAAGAGAATCCAGATACATGACATAAAACCTGAATTTCACTGGTTTCAACAGCAAGCAACCTTTTACTGAAATTCTAAAAAGCAAACAAAAATAAAATTGTTCTTTTGCATTTGAGATGGGGAAAGTATGGTTATTGGCTTAGCAAAGGTTTCTGATTTCTTTCAACAGCTCCTTTCTATTTGGAGGAATACATTTAAATTTAGCATGCTAGTTCTCGGACATAAGAAATGCCACCATAAAACTAACAAAAATAGGACTGAACTGTCATTGCAGAAAGTTACTGAAGTCTATGGGAGTTTTTGCACCCTTTGGGAACAGCATCACAGGACAGAGCCTCAGGACAGTACACAGACAAAAAGCTTCTCTCTGGGTTTACAATCAATTTTCTCATTCTTTGTTAAAAAAAAAAAAACAACAACCAAACAACACCACCACCACACACATAAAAAAACCCCTTCTCAGTATCATGCAGAACTAATAGATAGATAGATAGATAGGCAGATAGACTAATATTGTTGAGCGTCAATTTAAGATTAGTCAGTTCAGTTTGAAGGCCTGCTGAGTGGTCCGCTTTGGATTGACCCTTAATATACATACTATAAGGTGTAATATAAATGCTGATAGGAGGTGCACTGGGGAAACAGAACTGCTGCACCTTTTTGGGGGGAGGGGGTTACTTTTTTTTATTTGCAAGTGGTCTACTTACACAATATTAAAAGAAGAAAGTAGCTGATGAGAAAGAAATCCTATGCAAACAGCTGAGAACCAAGGAGACAGTTTGCTCTTTATAGAAGTATTCTCTTAAAAGAGCATTTTCCCTTGTTAGCTGAAGATGTTTCTTTTTTAGCAAATCAAGAAAATAGGAATGAAGGGTTTTTCAGACCAGCATGTGATATATGCATATTATCCAGAGAGTGATAGACAGTTGCACAAGCACAAAAAGGAAAGATATTTTAAGAAAATTATAGCCCCATTAATTCCTGAAAAGGTTATTGTCTTTGAATATGCTCTCCCTTGTTCAAAGGCCCTCACTGATAGCTGCAATTACTTAAAACAATAGCAATTATTTTCCAAACAAATTGACAGAGATAGTGAACATGTTGATAAAGGAAGTGACATCATTCTATCCTAGGGTTAAGTTTTCTGTACCTGGTGAATTAGAAACACATTTGGTCCTACAGCAATATCTAAATTGTACCTGCTATTATACCTGTTTCTCTGAATGTTAATTATGTAAGAATATGAAGTCTAAACTGTGATAACAGTTACCTTCACTACACCCTGCTGATACAAATTCCCCACTATGGGAAGATGATGTTTTGCTGAATGCTATTAACAAGGCAGTTTAGAAGTTCTCCCCCGAGCAGTAAGATACTTTCTAAGACCAGCAATTGTTTATTTGCATATGAAAGACAAAAAGAAAAAATTAAAATAATTTCCAGAAGACCAATTATTTCATTATTGCAGTTCTACATGTAATGTTAGCTTTTCTATGTTAAAATATTATGCACAGCATAGCCATTTCTTCCCAACACACCCTTATACAAGGCAAAAGAACAAATTGTATATTTTAAACACTTCTGTTCTATTTAAAATAGAAAGTGGGTCACTGGGTTTGCAGATAATTTAATTTAATTCTCAGCTGTCCTGTACTTCTTGTTATCAGGCTGAACATTAGATGCTACTAAATCAAATGGTATTATTTAATCACAGGTGCTAATAAACAGCCTGAATGGCAGGCTGCTGGGAACAGCAAAAACTGCTCACACCTGGCCCCACTAACAAGCTAGAAGATTAATACAAATCACAGGCACATGCAGGCCCTTTTCCTTCTTCCTTTCCCTGGTGAAAGAACTGTTAGTACAGCTAATGGTCACAGTTAAGGTTACCCATTTCAAACGCCAGCATTCCCACTCCTCTGACAGCAAGTCCAGAGTCATAGCTGCTAGGTACAGGTTGACCTCCTCCTTTGTGCCTGTTCTATCCACAGGGACAGTGGGTTCCACAGCAGGGCAGTTAATAAAGACCAGTAGCATCACAGTTAGCTCAGAAGCTAGAATGAAGTCTCCGCTCCTATAATGAGCTAGACCGTGTTAGAAAAATGGGGGTAATACTTGGTACCCAATTGAATATAGCCACTATTTCCTAAATAAGAAGTCCAAGGTAAAGAATTTAAGTTTGTATTCAAACCTGAAAACTTCACTAGCATTGACTACTATTTGCTGGAGTATCTAGTTCTGCTGGAAAAAGCTACGTTAATATTAGCAAAAAAATGTATTGAATTATTCTGTATCAGTTAACTTCTTTTCCTTAGCACAAAACAAAAAATAAATCTATTGAGAATTAATTTGGATTTAAAATTTACTGTGGGGTGATTTGGGGTTTGGAATTTTTTGCACAGACATATACATCTTTATACAAAGCCAGTAGAAATGTTAACTTAGAGTTTATCAGAACAAAAGTATTTTATTGCTCTTCAGGTTATTGCTATCTGGGTGTCCTGTGAGGTCATGTTTCTGTGATATCAATATTGTCCAAGACAGCAGTAAACTGGGTAGCTATTACGCTATATTGTATCTTCTTATGCGCTTTATTTTTTTGGCAATCTCGAACAAAGCAAGAGGCTGTGCACAAGATTATAAAACTGAGGAGGGGCAATAAGGAGCTGCTAGTATAACAACAATGGCTTCACAACTTTACCTTTCAGCAGCTCTGAATGAGGAAAAGAAGTCAAACAAAACAAAACATGAAGCTCTTTCATGCTGGGCCAGATTTGAAATTAGGTGCTTTCATTCCTTTATTGATTCAGCACCTTTACACAATGCTCTTAGTTCAGGCTCAGCTTGTGAATATGTAGTTGGCTTCATAAATATGCAGCATTTTTCTAAAAGACTTTATTTTTATAGCAAAGAATTTTTACAGCAAAGAATTTTTACATCATCTTCAAAGCATGCTTCTTCCTTCATTAGTCCTTTTTGTGAAACATTCCTTTTTATTTTCATCAGGATTTAATATCAAAATTCTGTTTCAAATAAGTGCAAACAAGCTTATCTTTTACACAAAGGTCTATCAACTCTCCAAACTGTCTTTAAATTTAATGAGTCCTTACACTTAATAGTGATTAAAGAACTCATTTTTCTTTACCATTAGCAATCTGGAAAGATGGCTTTTCCTGCAAGGAAATTGCCTGGTCACTGCAATACTGTTGGTTCAAGTGACCACAGATATTCTCTCCTCAGATCATTTCTTATGTTGGACTACAGCTGGAATATCTGCTTAGACTGATACACCATATATACATACATACACCATTTTGCTACTCAAATAATGCTGAAAGGGAATTTTCTGGTGGTTTAGATCATGACAAATAACGTTTGCACCAACACATCTCAGAAGACTTGGTTAAAGATGACCTATAGGTGATCTTCACTGCCTTAAGACGAAGCGTATCTGAGAAAGCAATTTCATCACCTTTCAATTGTGTCTTTCTTAAAATTT
The DNA here is from genome assembly GCA_002631895.1 of Agapornis roseicollis. Taxonomy (NCBI): domain Eukaryota; kingdom Metazoa; phylum Chordata; class Aves; order Psittaciformes; family Psittacidae; genus Agapornis; species Agapornis roseicollis. Next base: position 89,876 of record NDXB01006297.1, on the reverse strand, counting down.
GAAGATTCTAGACAAGAAAATTATTTTAGGTAAGAAAATTATTGTCTTCTCTGAAGAAGGATTCAAACTAAGGTCATAGTCATTTCCAGAGACTGGCAGAGGTTATGTTCTGCTCTACCTCATATGTAGATCACAGTGGGGTAGCTTTTATTTAAACAAAGAACTCTCTGAATTTCCCTATGAAGAAATATATTCTATATTGCTATTTCTAATGTGGATACCTCAGTAGACCTCATCTTAATCTTCCTCACAAAAATTTGACTCATTTCATCCAGATTCTCAGGAAGTCATGAATGGAATTATCACAGGAAGAAAGCCAAGTGCTCAGAATGGAGGTGCATCAAGCCAAAGTTAGAAAAGAAACACATTTAGCTAGGAATGTAGATCTGAATTTGTCCATCAGGATTAGTCCTATATTCTTCTGAGCAATATAACATATTTTAATTTTAACTAAATTAAACACATTAATTTTAATTATATACCACTGTCAAATGGTATGAAAAGCAATTTGAGGGAAGTGTACATTAGAAAAATAGAGTTTTAGAAGTAATCCTAAGACTACCCATTACAGCTTCTTCGACTAATTAGCTTGGAGTGGCAGGAGCAATAAATGACCAATTTCAAACACTCTTATTATTTCAGTCTGAAAAACATGTTTATCAAGTATAGAAAAGAATAGATTTTTATTCATAGTCTGATGTTTAGAAGAGTGTTACTTTCTCTAGGTACAAACTATTTAAAAGGGGATTAGGGTATTGTTTTTCTGGAACAGGAAAAGTATAGACACTTGACTTTTCACAAGTAGTCTTCTGTTCCATTTACATCTGCTCAATATGAACAGAAATTAGTATTCTTAGTGTAAGCTGCAAACTATAACATAATAGTGTTTAAAATCTATTTGACTTTTTTCACATGCAGTGGAGAAAGAAACAGCTTTATACAGTTCAAGGTATAAGTAAATAAATAATGATATTGTTTACTGATTATTGCCTACTTTTGTAGAATTTGGAGATGTTTAAAGAAAACAAATCTGCATTTTGGCAGTCATTGAATAGGAAGTATGGGGAAAAAAAGAATAAAAATTTATCAAAATCAGGATAAACTGAGTGAAAAAACTCATCATTCACTTACCTTCTCTTTCACTTGATATTGTCTTCAATGTATTAGATACTAGTACTATTATCATATAGCTGTCATCTTTTAGCTTTAATCTGTCAGGGCCACACCAGCAGAGTTTCTGTCATAAGAAACACTTTTAGCTCCCTAACTACACTTGTACTTTTACTCTACTTGAAATTAATCTTTCCTCACAGTAGGTGACCAAAATCCACTGATTGTTCCCAAGATGAAGTCTGACCACTGTCTCAGAGTGGTGCTATCAATCTCTTCTTATACCTAAATGCATCTAAGAATCAAATAGGAGAGTCAATCATTTGTTTTAATTTGCTTATCAAAGTTCTGAAAAGTTTTTATATCAGCTAGACCACTCAAACAGTCTCTTTTTCCATTTAGTACAGTTATGGAGAAGGAAGCTTTGGCATGACATAGTCCCACTCCAGGATGTGTTCCACTGCTACATTTATTAGTCCTGCTTTTATCTGTAATTATCTGTGGCATGCCTAGAATAACAGCTGGTAGGGACTCCACTCTTATCCATTGTCTCTCTTTGAACTTTGAGGTTTAGTTCCTTAAGTACTTTTCTTGGAACTGCAGAAACAGGTCCCCTGAATCCCGGAGCTTGCTACATCAGCCAAGCATCAGAATAAGAAACTAACATGAACTAATGAACTGAAGATCAGAACATGGTTTCAGTGGTTGCATACATCCTGAGACTTCAGGCTATGTAGCCAATATAAATGAGGTATAGTCTCACAGAGAACATGTGTGTCTGGAATTACGTATGATTTTTGAGGCGATGTCCCATGGTGACATTTCAGCTGCTGAACACAAATTCCACAGTGAGGCTGAAATTATATTCTCACACTTCTTAGAGTTCTTTAAAAAAAAAAAAAAAAAAACCAAAAAACAAAAAAACAAACCCCAGCATTTTAAAGTTCCTGAGATGAGAGGCTGGAATCGCTTTTTGGTGGATGATGCAGACACAGCATAAATTAGTACACCACAGCAGTATATAAGCCTATGAGCCTGTCATGAGCTTTTTGTCTTGATGGCTGCACAAGCAATTACTTAGTAGCAATGAAGATGAGATTAACCGAACTAAATTAGAAAAACACTCATATATTTAACTTCCATTCACCACCAGTAATTGCCCGTTAAATTTAAATTTGTTCACATTCTGGATGATAAAGTAAAAATGTCCTTAGTGGAAGTATCTGACTACTTATAGGCTCAGAGGAAAAATTAGGCTATTTATGGAATGCTAATGTTCAAACTATCTAAAAAGAAAAGAACATATTAGTCTTTTACATATTAAGATTTCTCCTGTTTTATAAAAATGTGTAAGTTTAAAAAGAAGAAAAAAAATCTGCAAAATACCTGCTAAATATGTATCAGCTTTATGTGCTAAACTGATCACAAAAGAGAAAAAAGTGATGCAGCATTTAAGCTACCTCTGTGTGAAGACACAAGTCCTCTAAATATAATTCTGCAATAACTTTAGTTTTAGAAGTTAGGGATACACAATGAGTAAAAAACAACTTGCAGTCAATATACAGCATGTGATACCTGGAGATAAGTAACTAAGTTATAAAGCTATAAATACTCAAAAGCTCAGTAATGGTCTCACTCTGGACATCAAAAAGTTCAAATTGCTTATTGCCACAGTATGGTTTTGATCATGCTGTGATTAATTCAAACTCAGTATGATTTGTGTGACTTAGATGAAGGAGAACATCTACAAACCCAGAAATAATTTAGAGGTTGCTCAATGGAACCCAAGGCCTTCTCCAGGCACCTCAAAGCTTATTGCTCAAAGCAGTGTGTCTGGCTGCTCTGTCAGTGGGTGGGATATTGTTTAGCTCATTGGTGTGACAGTGGGCCCAACCTAATGAACCCTGACTTTCAGAGTGCTGAAAAATAAGGCCTTCCATACTCGTTGCTTGATGGAACACTTTGTTGACTGTCATTCTCCCCAGGATTTTAGGTACCACATGAGCAAATCTAGTCAAGAATAAGGATTCAAGGGCTGTCCAGAAGGCAAAATGCTATGGTGAGACTTAGGATGCTCTTGAATTCATAGAATCAAAGAATGGTTTGGGTTGGAAGGGACGTTGAAGCTCATCTTAGTTCCAACTCCCTGCCATGGGCAGAAACACCTTCCCCTAAACCAGATTGCTCAAAGCCCCATCCAACCTTGCCTTGAACACTGTCAGGGATGGAGCATCCACAGCTTCTCTGGGAAACCTGTTCTAGTATCTCACCACTTTCATTGGACATGTCTTCTCAAAAGCTAGCCTCAAGAGCCAGGAGTACCATGCAGCACAAGACAGAAACTCCAGACAGGGACAAATGCAGGTAGTACTGCATTGCCCCAGGCATGCTGCTTTTCTGGTATTCCTGTATCCTCTTGATTCATGTGAGTATCTCTGCTTGGTGCTGCCATGTCACATGCTAGCACCTCTAGTGCCTTGGGGTATTCAATCCCCAAGGGCAGAGACTGCCTTAAAATGGCTGGGGTATTTTAGAAGCACTGGAAGGTTTCAAATTTATATATACACTATATTTCACCAAATATGACACAACAAAAGTATTTTTCTACTCTGTTTCCACTATATACTAGTGCTAAGATTTTTTCAAGGATGGTGAAGTCCATTGCAAATTTCCCATGGTAGGACAGCTTTACACTTGAAAAATTGAAAGCAGAGCATGTGGAGTCTCCAAATTTAGCTTTTTAAATTAAAGCAATAAGCCATGACAAGCAGTGAATTTCTCGAATGGTTGTTGCAGACCGTGGGGGGCATTAAAAGGTACAAGACAGAAAGCCAAATTGCTTTTTAAGCACTCAAGCAGAGTGAAGCTCAACTGGAAATGAATTACCTGGAGTCTTGTTATTGCTACTGTAACATGCAATTCAAGCATCTAAACAAAACAAGACAAACTATGTTTTAAATAACAAATAATCCTAAGGAAACATAAACTAGGAGGAGTTCATAAAGGCAAACATTCTTAAAAAAGTTGCTTAATAGACATTCAAAGCTACACTGTGCACTTTGGCCATTACTTTATTGAGTACTGAAGAATGAAAAGTGTTTCTAAGTAGAACTTTAAGTGCATATAATACTAGGAAAAAAAAAAAAAAAAAAAAAAGCCAACACTTAATGATGTATTTAGAAATTTTTTTCTTAGAAATTTTTTATGAGACATTACTAATTACATGCAAATTTTGTCCGAAGTTTCATGCACTTAAGTCTGGCTACCATTAAAATAAGATATAAATCAAGGTAGTGACATTTCTAAAGTTTGCTGCTATATCCAGACTATTCTTTACCCAAGTGGGTTGATGTTTTGTGGGTTTCTAGCATCAAGTTAGGTGCTTCAAAGCCTAATTTCTAGGCAAATAAATGCATATTGTATCTTGACCCAAGCAGGTATAGGTGTCCACAACTGCGAAGTTACGCAGCCTTTACAGTGACATGCTATACATCTTGCAGCTGCCATGCTAGCACTTTCAAACGGTTTTACTTTGGTTTAGAAACCTAAGCCAGAAATATCTAAAGCCACTGTCAGGTGAGTTTAAGTTGAAAGTTAAAGTTGAGATTGGCCAACTTGGATGTGTAAAGCATCTAGAAGATGGGAGATCTGTGGCAATTTCACTCTGAAGAGGGCAACCGATTTCTAGAAGAAATACTGCATCCACCAGTGGCAGCCTCCTGCCTGGATTTTAGCTGAGCATTTCATTTGCATCCTGGTGCGCCAGCCTCATCATGCATTAAGAAAGTGCATGCATTCTCACCGACAGTGATGGGAAATGGTATCACCAGAAGAGGACCAAGATGGGGAGCATTGACTGATGACCTTCCTCTGCATGCCCAGGTAGAAATTCACATTCAGAAAGGTACAGTTCACATGTTTTTTGGCCCCCTTCAACTGCTTATGAAATGGGGATCAGATCGGGGTTCCAGTGAGCCAGATCTATCATGATATACTTTAATATCCTTCTATACCTGAGTAATCGCATTGATTCTGCCCTCAGAAAAAAAATCTAGGAGTCTTTTTCACTCATGTTGAAAATGAATATAAAACAGTGCAGAAAATAAAATACCATTTTAGACTTGCTTTGGATTATATGAAAATAACATTCAAGATGAAAAGGAACTGTGGCTGGAATCTGGATAAACGCTAGTGGCAATCTATACATTAATAAATCACACAGCTTAAAAAAAACAGAAATTAATAAATCCTGAAATATATGTGAGAATAAAATACTATTCACAGATATGTACATGCAAAAAGAAAAAAACAGATAAAGAAAGGGACTTGCAAGGTTTACAGACCAAGGGCAACTGAAGGAATGTAATTTCATTTTGCTCTAATTTGTCCATTTTATCATATTCTAATTTATGCTATCTCCAGGTTAAAAGAAATAAAAATCACTCATATAAATTCTTACCACTCTCAGATGGGCACCAAGTTTTTATGTAATCATCACATTAAACCCATTCCCCCAGAATCAGACAAACAAAGAAAATGAAACCTTGGGGTTTTTTCCTATGGACGCTTTCCAGAAAATCTTTTTAATGCTCTAATTTCAAAAAGAATCAAGTTTGGGGAAGAAACAGAGAATCAAAATCAGAAAGCCTTGTTTGGAAAAAGGAGAGTACAGCTGACTGATCGCATGCTCCAAAAGTATTAAGAAATCAATTAGCTTTCCAGTTGGCTGAAGTGTGCCATCATTATTTGTAGTACCAATATTACATTAGCTGAAGAGAAATCAGCAGAAAACTGCCACTAAACTCTGGGAACAATTCTTTTTCCTTTCCAGCCTGTTTCTCTTTGCAGTAATTGACAACTGTCATTAGAGTAAATCCCTTTGGAGTGCAAAATGTGCATCATTAAAATAAACAACCAAACCTTTGGATTCTAAATAGGCCTGGCTTCTCAGTGCTCTAGGGTACATTTTCCCCTCTTATTACTTGTATGTAAAATGGAGAAGGTCTCAGTATATACATAAAAAATGTGAGATTAAGTTTGTGGGAGATCAAAACTATATTCTCAATAGAGCTCACCAAGTTCATCACCTACAGTGAGAATTTGTTTGTGTATTAATCATGAGTTCGACGACTGCAAATTGTTGACTTGAAGTATTCCCTGAAGAGTTCAGGTGTCTCCATCATACAAATTAATAGTGAGGGATTGGCTATTTTACTAATCTTCATTCACATTATGCAGACTTTCTCTGATTGGAGAAAGGGAGACCTTTAACATCAGGAAGAGGCAAGAAGACTTAGATGAAAAGGAAAAGGCTTTGTTACAAACTTTTTTTTCCTGCTTTCTGATAATATGTTCAACATTCATCTGCTCTTGAGCTATTTAAAGAATGGCAAATTGATAACACATTACAGCTGTAATGAGCCCCGTTTAGGTAAATATCCATGATCAGAGGGAGCCATTCATGTGTGGAAAGTAAATTCATTTCCAGTGTTCTTGATAAAGATAATTTAGATGAACAGTTCATTTACAAACAGTTTAACTGATACAGAAGCTTTGAAAAAACAGAGTGAACCCATTAATCTAGATAGTATTAATCTCTTTAGCCACAAGTAATTTTGTGGGTATGGGCTAAAGCTATAGTCTTAAGCACCTAATTGTCCTCATTGCTTTAATCAGGAGCATTTGCTTAAGCCATGGGTGAAAAGCTCTCCACTCTCCATACTGGATTTAGACCTTACACACACCTTACCTTCTAAGAGGCCGCACTGATGTGGAGATGTCAGTCCCCTTTACTGTAGCAGTTTTCCTCTACCTGGCACACTTGGGCCACCCTGTCCCCATCTAGCCACTAGACTTAACAAAGCAATCCACATTTGCCTCTCCTTGTCCCACTGAATAAGGAAAGAACATGGAAAGCAAAATAAAGCTGTAACCTCTTTACCCCAGAATAACCTGAAACAATGCCTCCCTGCACACAACAAATTGGGGATGCAGTGATTAGATATTTCTTTTATCACCTTCACAATATGATGTAAAAA
>NDXB01006297.1:72440-82584 GCA_002631895.1 Agapornis roseicollis | reverse complement strand
TATTTAAAACATTAAAAAAAAAAAAAAAAAAAAAAAAAAAAAAAAAAAAAAAGGAAAATAAAATATAATAAAATGGTAAACACCTTTGAAGTCTTTTCCTGTCTTTTCTCTTAGCATTTGCAGTATCTCATTGCTGGGCAGCTAATTAGCATTATGCTGAAAAACAGTGCTGTGAGTCAGAGTTAGTGACAGGGAGGGGAGAGATCGGGAGGTTGGCTCAAGCACACACTCACCTTCCTCTGCAGCCTGACCACCTCGAAAGGGGAAGGGAGGAACTTGACTAAGAAAAAGCATCATGATTTCAGATTTATTGGCAATCCATAGTCCTGATCGTGACACTCTCTGTGTTTCTCTCCCATCTTTTGCAATACTTTGCAAGCATGAATTTGAAGCCGAAACAATTACACAACATAATTAGACATTTATTTTAGCTCTGTGGGCCAACGTGTTGGCTGAGGATTTGCAAATGACGAAAACTGCAGCTGCCATGTTCAGCTTTGGGAGCAGCTCAGCTGCACTGTGTGTCATCAGTTCCCATCCTGCTCTCTCGTTTTAATTAGACTCTCTTGCAGGCAACAAATCAGACTGATATTCTTCCTAAATGCTGCAAGTGCCCCGAGCAAACTGTGAATACTAAGGGAAAAACAAAGAGACAAACTAGATGTTTGTGCTCTTTAAGATATAAGAGCTTCACAAACACAGTAAAATCTATCAAAATAGCCATGTTCAAGAGGGAGGTGGCATGCTACTATCACAGTAGTGTTAGTTCAAAGTTGTCAGGCAGAGATACTCTCCATAAGATCAGGCTTGGCTAGCTGATGCTCCTGGTGCAGGTCCTACCTCCCCTTCCTTGACATTTCTTCACACACCATGTGTGCTGCTTGTGGTAACAGCCAGGATAGAAATGAAATGGCGTAAGAAATGTGTTATTCATGCCTCCTTCCAGTCAGCTCAGTGAATACCACAATTATTTTAATGTTAAAATCCCCAACTGTCTCAACTTTTCACCAAAAGCAAGAGATCAGGTCAACTCCATTTGGTTAAAGTCAGCACAATATAATTTGCCCTTCTCTAAGTGGCGTATACAGGGCACTCCAGACTCCTCAAGAGAAACACCGTCCTCTGCTTTTATTCATCCCTCTTCTGCCCTCAAAAAACCAATATTTCCACTAAAATGAAAAACCTGAAACTCTCTTCCTTCTCCAAGCTCATTCTCCCCCAGAATAGGAAGCTTCTCAAACTTGTGAGCTGTTTCCTACCACCTGTACTTCTTCGTGTTGGCCAGCAGGATGTTCTGTGTTGTTTGTCAAAGGACCACTGCACTTTGCAAATCGCTCACATTCTCACCTTTCATGATCTTCACCTTCCTGCACTCTCCCCAGCAAAATGCAAATGCAGAGAGCGCTTCGTGCATGGCTGACCCCAGAGTGAATGGGGTGGCAGAAATGGATGTAATAAGTAGATGAAAATATAACTTAGGGTGCAGTCCTAGTTCCCACAATTTCTCATCAGCTGCAGGTGATCTGTTACTGTAGTAGGGAGGGGAGACCCACAGTCAAAAAAAGATATGCTAGTATTACAATACTTGGTTAATTTATGCAATATTTATATTAGTACCAATGCTGTCAAAGATTCAAATGACACCCCCATCAATAGTAGATACCTGAATGGAGTGAGTCCAGATATCAAATGTGTAATCATTCCATTCCAGACTGCAGCCAGTATTTATAATTACACTATCAAAATATTTTAAGCACTCTAACAGCAACTTAGCTTCAGAAAGAGTTCCAGACATGATGTGAAATGATCTGTTGTAGTTGGTCTCATTCTTTGAAAGAGGTGGAAATCTTTAATATTCTGGTTTATAACTTGGCTAAGTCATAAAAAGCACATTCAATTTTTCTCACTATTGCAATGAAAAAGTCAAAAATATTCCCCCAAAAAAACATTTTTAACCATTCACAAATCAGTGGATCATTTTACATAAAGAACTGAACTGCAAAGCCATACAGTTACAAGTTAATTACAGAATGAACTACAGATTTGAAGGACAATTATAGATGAGACCCTGGATGTGCATAGAGAAAGATCCTTTAATTTGAAATGAGTTGATTGTGAAAGCCAGCACAGCAGTAGCATTTCTCCTGAGGTTGTGGAGGTAAGCTGTTTTACTGAGGTAGGAATGCAGCATGGCAGGGGAATAGGAAAAAGGAGTTAATGAAGATAAGCAAAAGAATGTCTCTGGCATGTCAACACCTGGCTTTAGGTACTCACATGAGTAGGGACTGCTCACGTAAGTAATATCAATTGCATGATCCTGGTCCTGGAATATTAGTATTCTAATATAACCCTAGTAAAGTGTAAAAGGTTAAATAACTATACCATCTGAGCTGGAACTGCATGGATCCACAGTTGTCAAATTCACCATTCTGGACATTCTTCCAATCTCCTTCAGTGAAAGCAAATGAAAAAATTATTCAAGTGTTGGGCCAGGCTAATATAAACTGAGGGAATAAACAGTGCTTGAACAACTGCCTGTTGACACACTGAAAAGCATATGTATATTTGCCAAGGCAGGCAGCTCCTAGGGATTATGCTTTTCTCTGAATAGCTATCAGCTTGCTGCATGTATTTGAGTTTACAGAAAGAGGTTTAAGAAAATGTGTTGAACTGCAAACAAAAATAGTACCAAGTGCAGGCAGAGCTCAAACAGCTGCATTGCAGTAGATGTTTGCTTTGAACATCGTGACAGAACAGCATTGAGCAAAGCTATCTAGTGCGTGCATTCAAAAAGGATGCCAGGATGTTGTTAGTTCTTGTACCCACTGACTGGGATGACAAAGCCATGAACACAATTGTCAGGCACAAAGAAGTGAAGAACTGTGCCAAGGTACTTCAAACGAAGGAACATAAAGATTTCTATGATCAGTTTACATCTGACTAGACTGAGGCACACAGCAGAGGGAACACACCAACAAGAGCACTAGAGACACACTGAAAGAGGAAGGACTGGCACTGCAGAAGGGAAAACTGCTGCACAGTAATGAAAATTAAGGATGAGGAGTAGCTTATAGGAGAATGCAGAAAAACTGAATAATGTAAAAACAAATAAATAGGAAAAAGCTTGTAAGGTCTTTGGGCCAAAGTTTATCTTTCCATGTATACATTACCAAACATGACTGAGACAGAGTCCCTGGGGTTACAGTTACATGGCACACATTGCCCACACTCCTGGCCCCAGGATGTACCGGATCTTTCACCAGACATCCCCTCTAATGAAATTTAGTCTTCTGAAAGAGCTTAGAATGAAACAGGTTGGCTGTTTGTTTTTAAGTGAATTCTGCAAGCTCAGGTTAACAGGTCATGATGTGTTGGAAATTACTGATCTGAGATAAAGATTAGATGTATTAAAGAAGAGGTAGGCAGGCCCCACAGCAGGATTTAGGCAAACAAAGTTTTCCCAACATAGGTTCATTCAACAACCCTCAAAACCTGGAAGTGCTCAAAACTCTTTGACACCACCCAAAGTCCTCACTGGCAGCCTTCTACTCTTCTGCATGTCTGCTTCAGTCTGTGTAATTCAGCCTTTAGCTCCCACCCAAGTCTCAAGGGGATGCCAGAGTCTTGAAAAGAGCCATTTCAACAGGTTTCCTAATGTCCATAATTCACTCAGGATCAGCTACACTGTGAACGCTACTTTGTTTGAAATGTGCATGCCAGAGCAAAGCTTTCCAGCAAATGATCACCTTGTCAACATGCAGCTCATGTCGCAGCAGATCTTTTAGCTCAGGTACAACATGATCCCTCTGCAATTATACAGCTTCTTGATCAGAGGTGATGAACATACAAAAAACAATACCTGCCCATTCAAATCAGAATAGGTATGTCTCTGACATTTTACTGGATGCAACCTCTAAGCAACCAAAAAAATGTAGAATTTCTTTTTGTTCTCATTTCTTGATTATTTTTTTTAATCCCATTTCATTTTTTCTTTCAGAAACACTGAAATGAGAAAACTCACAACTTTATTCATACATTTGTGTATTATTTCAGTACAACTCTTTATTACTATTGTTATTTTTCCTATATTATTTCTGTCTTAATACTGTATTAATACAATATGTAAAGTTTCATTATCTCATCCTTATTTATTAAGCAAATAGACCTTTATTTGTTTTAATTCCTTTTCAATGTCTGAGGATGACTGCTTATAATTTTCTTTACCCACTCATTTTCTGACCTTCAGAGTGTTTCATTTAAATCATCAGCCTTTCCTCAACTTCTTGACGGCACTCTAAATACTTCCAAAATCCTTTCAGAGAGGTTTATCCATTTGAAAAATGTGTAGATATTTTCTACAATATTTTGAATCCCACGTTTCATGATCTTTCCTTTCTTTTCTGAAGGAAATCCCAGGCATTATCTTCACATCAATTTCTTAGCTTCCTAGTTCAATTTGTCTTCAGTTCAGTTTTCGTCACTCACTGTATTTCATAGTTTAGTCTGCAAATCAAACATCTTAATTATACACCTACTTTTGTTCTCACAAAATTTAACTAAATGTCAGCTTAATCTAATGATGTTTTCTACTGCCAGAGCTTTTCTTATGTTTTCAGTGCTTACCATGCTACCTCTCTATACAAATCCATGTTCAACTGGGGGCACACTGACTTACAATATTAGGAAACAGAAAGAAGTCAGAAGAACAAGCCAGCAACTACCTATCTAGTACACTCTACTTTCAGCAACAGTTAAGGTTTAGCACCCACTCCTAAACAAAGAATACACAAATACAACCCTCAGTCATAATAGTCTAAAATAATAAAAACATCCTAACTCGAAATATATACCATTTGTGCAGCAGTTTAACATATTTCCAAGAATACATGATAGTAATGTACCAAAACTCTTTTTGTCCCTTATCCTAATACACAGTGATGTCAGTAGTGATGGCAGCAGGTAGTTAATGGTCACAATCCCAGTACCTCGCAGCTGTCTTTTTTTAAGTTAACAGGGTTCAGGTTGATTCCCTGCCCCCAAACATTCATACCGTTCATATTCATTTTTTACTGTCACACACAGCTTCAGTTAATCCTGCTGCAACTTTTGCCTCTTGGCATCATATCTGCCTTGCACCACAACCCGCTCCGTTGCTGTACTGCTAAAATACTGATTCAGAAAAGTGTGCAGGTGAAGGGCAAAAATTGAAGAGCAGGACATTTTAACTGCACCTTTGAAGAGAGGACATAATTTGAATTGCCTAGGTGACACACAGTTTTTGTCTTACCACTTGCCACATTACACATTACTTCAGCAAGGTAAAGCTGAGCTGCAACACAACTAAAAGCTAAAAATAACATAGAAAACATCATAGTCCAAGAAAAGTTTTAGTAAAATCTGTATTTTGATGTGAAAAACAAAATTGATTGGTTTACCTACAAATAACAAAACCTCTCTATTTTTACCTAAGAAACTTAGGTAAATCTAAGAAACTTAGCCTGAATAGAATTAGAAAAAAATCTAGGCACATAAACTGCTAGTCACCATATCACACTGTGTGATAAAGACAGTAGCAGGAGTCTTCATAACAGAGATGCAAACTCTTAAGAAAGGAGAAAAATCAAAGTAATGACTCAATCAAAGTAATGACTCAAAATAATATTTGATTCATTAAATAAAGGCAATACATTCTATTTTTCGTCATGAATGGACCTGAAGAGATCAGCTAATCCAGACTCATACCATGGCAGTACTAATAACATTCAAACATTTCTGATAGAGGCTTTTTAAGAAGAAAAGGCAATGACAAAGACTCCATGGCAGCCCTGTGCTGGAATATGATAGAAGGTAGCAGGTTTTTCCCAATGTCAAAAGTCTCCCCCATAGGGTGAATGTCAAGCCATGAGTTGCCAGTCAAAATGTAGATGACTCAAAGACAATATTCTACATACAAATGATTAAGAAAGTATATGAAATCAGCAAGATGTAAACACGTGCTTAAAATCACAGAAATTCATGATAGGGGTAGATTTGTGAACTGGGCCACGGTATCCTCATAACTGTTTTTCCCCAGTCTTAGAAACACTGACCATCTTCTCAATTTTCAAGTTTGACATAAATAAATTGTTAGCAAAAACACTCACTGATGGACATGGATCAGCAAGCACTGGGCTGCTTGACACTAACAGCAAAGAACCACAAATATTATAGAAACTGATAAATGAAAATTAGGTCAGGGTAAGAGTCTGCTTTCAGTTCTGGCCTTGGAGCAACTGGCTTCCTAACCCTGTACCTTTTCAATAATACTACCTTCACATTTCATGTTTTCAGCACTTGTACACCTTTACTTACTCATTTTCAGTATTTTAAAGGCCTCACATCAGGATGTTATACAAGGACTGTCTTTATTGGCAATTGCTGAGCCAGGAAGCCTTCAAATGAAGAAAGGTATTGAGCTTTCTTCCTGTAATAGCTTGAAGTCAACAGCATTTAGGGGTTGCTTTTTTTATCCCTTAACATTTCCTGTTTGAGGATCAGAAAAGCTGTTCTCTGTATGTAATTGTTTCCTTAAATTGCTGTTTTCAATTTGCATAATGTATCATTTAAGTAAAGGTAAAGAAGCATTTCATCTTGATAATTTCTGCCACAGCTGAGATTGCAAAATTGCTTCTTGTTAGAAGGAAATTTTTAAAAAGTGCAATCACTGCAACTTTCCAGATGGTAACTAACATATTTTTCAGCGTGCTGCAATAGTATGTTATAGATATGCCTGCTATTCAGCTCAAACTAGGAAGCATTTGCTCCAGCTGAGGTAACTTTTTTGGTCATACTTTTTCATACTGTATCACACTTCTTGACATTTCATGATTTTTTGATTTCCAAAGATCTAAATTTTACTTTTATATAAAAAATCCTCTACAAATGTGGTTTATCTAATTCTAATTTCTTTGCTCCTAAAGCTGGTTCTTTTCCCCAGCCTCATTTAAGAATGCAATTCAATAGTCACAATGCCAGTCTACATTTATCAGTCCTTACCTCCTCCTAACAAATATTTTTCTGCTATTAATAATGGGCATTGATAGCTACAGTATCCTATCCTTTAGGCTTATCCATAAGGTGAAATATACAAAACACTGTATTTTTTCTAAAGCAACATGGAGGTTCATGTCTGATGCCTCTCTGAAATTAGTCTTTAATTATAAAGTTGATGAAAATACAAATTTCATTATATTGAATAGTTTTGCACAGGTCAAAAGTCTATAAATATGATTTTTTTTTATGGGTTTAGTCCTACATTTATCTGAGCTTTTGACTCAGCCAGGCATATATAAGGCTTATAATTCATAAAGTCATAGAATCATAGAACAGTTAGGGTTGGAAAGGACTTTAAGATCACCCAGTTCCAACCCCCCTGCTGTAAGCAGGGACACCTCACAGTAAACCATGTCACCCAAGGCTTCGTCTAACCTGGCCTTGAACACTGCCAGGGATGGAGCACTCACAACTTCCTTGGGCAACCCATTCCAGTGCCTCACCACCCTAACAGGAAAGAATTTCTTCCTTATAGCCAATCTAAACCTCTCCTGTTTAAGTTTGAACACATTACCTCTTGTCCTGTCACTACAGTCCCTAATGAAGAGCCCCTCCCCAGCATCCCTATGGGCCCCCTTCAGATAAGTCACTGCTTACATGCTTAATTTGATTCAGTGCTGGGCAGGACTGGAAAGCTCAATAGCAGACACAGACATTCAACTATTTAAATTAAAATAGATAAATAAATAATTCCATTACAAAGAACATATAGAATCCTACTGGTTGAAAAATTCTGTTCCTTGACTTAACTGAAGTCTGCAGGTCAGATCCAGAGGTGTCTCTTTGTTTCTCAGGGAGAAGAAAACACTCTTAGTCACCCTGAAGCTCTTCACCTTCATCAGGAATCATTCTTACTTACCCAAACTCTCCCATTTTCTCTTTGAACTTCAAGGCAAGCAGGGTACATAGCCTTATTGTCTCTGCGATACAGTATCACAGAGCTGTGCAGATGATCAAAACAAGATTTGTTCCTGATTGAGTCATTTTCCTTTTCTTAAATTGTGAATACTTTCCTTCTCTCTCACCTGCAAGTCTGAAACCCCTCACTTTAAATTGAGTTTATTAAAATAGGACATGCACACCCCTACTCAGTGGTAAGTTTATTAATCCATCTTTTTCTATCAGAACTGGACAAAACTGTTTTTTCATAGAAAATTTGAAAATCTTGGGTTTGTTGACCTGTAAACTTAGGTGCTTTAAAGATTATTTTTGATTGTTGTCTTTGTTTTTGAAGCTCAACTTTTTAACACTGAAGGATATAAAAATCTGTGATTATTTCATTTTTTATGACATCTTTCCTCCTCCAAGAAAGCTCTATGAAACATTTCAGGTCAAAACAACTCCAATGCTTCTCTGACGTTTCATGACAATGACATGAACTCAAGTAATCCGCAAGGCAGCAAAGAAGGCACCTGCATACAAGGCAACAAAATCAGACACACGCATACAAGGGCCAGATTTCCTGTCTACTGTCAGACCTGAAAGACTACAAGAAGTGAAGAGTTTATCTAGAATATGTGCACTTTGGCCTTGTGGTTAATGATTCATGGAGCTGTCACTCTATGTTTGGGTGGAATAAGCTGTGGTACCTCTCAGGTACCTATATGCCACTGCTCAGATGTGGTCACGGACTGTGAGGTTCACATGAGATTGCACCAGCAAGATCATTTACGTGTGATGTCTGAAACACTAAATGGCTTTATCTGAAAATAAGGGAATGTGTTAGTGTTATTTCCTAGAGAACAGAAAGCATTTCCAAAGGATCTAATTGCAGTAATACATGTCAATTCGTTTTGAAATACAGGTAATAAGGGCATACAATGCACTAATGACAGCTAAATTTGGCCTGCAGCTAGGATTATTATAACCCAATGGGGTTTTCCTCTGCAACTTCTATTTAAAAATTCTGCTTTCAACACAGTTTGCCACATTCCTCCATACAGTTTCTGCTAAATCTCCAGGTAAAATGACTGTCTCTTGAGGAACACAAGGACTCTTCTCTATCCCACTGCATTCTGTTGCACCTATGTAATAGGTTAAACCTGCCCAGGACGTTTGCCTGCTGCTGAGGCCAGCTGGCAGTGAACTGAGTAATGCCATTTACTTCTCTTGCCTTCCAGTGAGGGCAACTATGTACTGAGAAAGCTCTCATCACAAACTCCCAGACTGCGTCCAGAAACCTCCTGGATAGCTGGTGCTAGCTAAAACCACTACAGAGACTAGTTTAGGTACTTCTAGTACAGACATAATCAGGAAGAAACAAAAGTAAGAAAGAAATAAAACTCTGTTTTTGTTTCACTGGCTAAACACTGGACTTCAGAGTATAATTACTGCACTGGGAGGTGACAACAAAAGTTACTAAATTAATGTCTAAGTGCGGTTATTTCTCTTGCACACCAGGTATCTGAGACAGGTTTATCTAGCTGCCTGAACAGTTAATGAATAAAGTAATTTTTGACAAAATTAACACAAGCAAATTGGTTTTGCATTCATTCATAACTCAGAAAACTCTTCATAAACATTATTTACTTCACAGGCAATTTCAGTCCTGACTAACTAGAGCATCCTTCTTCAGGAGAGCACTTGAGCATGTCTTCAAGTCCCACTGAAGTCAATTGTTAGGTTAGTTGAGGAAATCAATTTTGAAGTGAGATCAGGGAGGAACGTTGGACCAAAAAAAAAAAGAGAAAAGCAGAGAAGGAGAAAAACAGAAGCAGGCCATGGGATAAAACCTATCTGAAAAGAACCAGCAGGATTTGAGATTAAATCCGATGGCCTTGGACTACTGTACTTTGGCCATTGTAAGGATCTGTACCTCACTTTTCAGTACCTCCAGCACAAATACAGTAGAAAATATCTTCTGTACCTCTCTAATTTCTTTGCAACTTGTGAAAATGCTTTATTCTATACAAGTCTCCCTAGAAAACTCTTAAAATAAACATGTTAATAACACAATACAAAGCTGTATGTAACCTGAATTAACTACTTGTGAGGGCCACCTAAATTTATGTAATGTGTATTAACTGAATACAGGGAAAAAAAAAAAAAAAAA
>NDXB01006297.1:26606-63649 GCA_002631895.1 Agapornis roseicollis | reverse complement strand
ACAAAAAAAAAAAAAAAAAAAAAAAAACAAAAAAACCCACAACAAACAAAAACAAACAAACAAAAACCCACAAAAAAACCCAAAACCAGAAAATTCCCCATAGATTCCTCTAGTGGTCTGTCTGGAGCAGGCTGCCTCAGCGGATGGCGAGACATAAGCCAGCTCCAATCCAGAAGCCTCTTAGAGCAATCTTGCCCCAAATCCTGCTGTGCTTAATATGCTTCATGAGCCCTTCAAATAAGGGTTAAGTACTCAAGGCCAGGATTTTGCACGAGTGGATTCATTTTCCCACAAATTTGCTGCTGGTATTGATTAGCAAAGGCATGCGTCCATGAAAAAAAAAAAGGATATTTTCATTGTAATTCTACAAGAACTCCAATTATCTGAAACTCCTCAAATCTTCACCACAGCTCTGGTACCAGAAAATGTTGCCAAAAATTAATAAAAAATGGTTCCATGTACCTATGGGATCATCTATTTAGGAAAAGTATATTATTCAGTTGACAAGCTGGTATATTCGAAAAGGGATTTCCAACCTTGCAAATGTAAAGCAGACTATGAAGTTACTGTTAGTAATACGGCTCTGTATCTCATACTTTGAAAGCACTTTGAAAAAATACCTGTACACGTTCTTGACTTCTGAATCCTCCATCATTGTGAATCTTTATATACATGGAGATGAGTCACCAACACAAGATGATGAGGCAAAGCACAGCAGTACTCAACTATATTTCATAATGCACTGAGTTCAGAAGTCCAACTGAGTGCTGTCATCTGATTCTTCTATCAACCTCCAGTTGAGCTTTTTCCATGGATGAAAACATATTCATAAATAATTATTATTTCTTTAAATTCTTCTCTATGCCATCAGATCATTCATGGAGTGCTATGTCAGTTAACAGCAACATGGATACAACATTCAAAAAACCACAGCACAAAGGTTGAAGGCGCACAACAACAACAAGACCATCAGCAGGAAATAACCTAGAGTTTTGTGCTAGCTGAGGGTTAATTCAGTAGTTCTGTATTTTTGTTCAGGACCTTTTTCTTGAAAACACAGATACAAAGATGATAATAAAAAATAAAAAAATAAAAAAAGTTACCTACCTCACATGGTGCCTCCCATCCAAAAGGGAAATCTTCCAAAACAGACTGCTTGTAACTGCATCTTGAGCCTGCCTCCCTTACAATTCAGGGAATTCATATTATTTGAATGGATACATACATATGCATGCATCCAGGCTGCAATCACATTAGTATTTTAAATGCTAAAACTGTGCTATTATATAAAAAGAGCATTCAGTAGTTGATGGAAATTTGGATGGTTTTCTAAAAAGGAAAACTCCAAGGCTTTTTATTTTTCCTGCTCTTATTTTTATTTTAAAGAAGCCGTCACACTCTCAGTTTCTCTTGCACAAGAGAAATGAAAATAGAATATCACAAAAAAAAAATAATGAAGTGAACTGAAGTGGATAGGGACGGGTTTGCTTTCAAGTCGTTTCTAGTGGAATATTATAAAAAGCATAAGTCTCAGATGCATGTAGATGTGCTACGTTACAGTCTAGAAGGCCCTGCTAGTCAATTCTGAAGTAAATGCCTACTGCATTGTCTAATTCATCTGAATACAAGGTATGTTTTACAAATTCTACCAATTTTACAATAACTGCATTTTTCATTCCCTCCAGTTAAAACAACAGTACATAACATTAGCAAAGAGAGATCTTTATAGAGTGCTCTGTACTTCACACTACTCTCACTTGCTTGGGATGTGGCAAACACTTTCAGAGTCTGATTTACTCAGAACATGCTGAAACTGCTCATCACACATGTTTTATCCAAAAACGCTACATTTTGACACTGAGGGGAGACCTACAAATTAAGACTGTACAAATTAACGCATATCAGATACTTTCAAAATGGTGCATATTTCTGTTCAAAGTGTTCAAACTTCCTGTTCAAAGTGCATTTAAGTCAATGAGAAACACCTACTGATTTCAATGGATACCAGTACATATCCTTATAACAACATAAATACAAGTAACTTTCCTTGAAATCAGACAGTGAAAGAAATATAAAGTCTAGAAAAAAAAAATTGTGAGAAAAGATGCTATTGTCATTTAACTGGTTTCTTCTTTTTCCTGTATTTCTTCCTATTTTGGGGGGGTTGGGGATGTGGTTTATACTGACCTCCATGAGGCTATTTAGCTTTTGGATTTTCACTAAATAAGAAATCTTATTTATGGAGTTTTGCTCCTCCAACTTTATGCTGTTTCACTTTATTCTTGTCAGACTATGAAGAGAAGCCTTCCTGCTCTCCCCACTTTCTGCTGACCTGCACAAACTTACTGCTACATAGTTATGCTTCTACAACTTTGATCATCTTTGGCTTTGTCAGAAAACATTATACTTCTCCTAGGCTTCTCAACATCTCAGTTGCCATTTTCCTAATCTGTTATTCATTTTTCTATCTGTTATTCAATGTTGGGATTAAATAAAACCAAGAGCAAATTTTTGCCAGATGTCTGTACTGCAATTCACAACAGTCGGTGCTAGCCACACACCTACTTATTTTAGTGCAGTCAAGTGTATTGACAAGTCCCAGGAAGAGAAGAAAGAACTCACCAAAATTTCTTTCTTCCTAAAACTTTTGGGTCAAGCAAAAGTTCCGGAGCACAGTGTGCAAAGTCCATCATCTACTCTGCTTTCTAAATAGATCTCTTGGAAGTTTTGGGGATTTGGAGGGTGAGTGTGCTATAGCAGAAACCATGCTCCAGCTTTCACATTGAGCAAGATTCTCCAAGGAAATCTCCTGTAGCACCTATGGGAAAATGTCTCAGGTGGCCAATATGGTCATTTCTTCCATTCTGGCCTTCCCTCCTCTTCCAATAGCATAAGGAATATGGGAATGTTAGGCTTTGGATAAACTGGATATATATACACTGTATACTCTGATGTCCTCACATGGCACACAGACACTGTGCTAAAGCATAAGGTATACTTCAGCCAAATGATATACAGGAGATATGCAAGAAAATGGAGACAGAATTCTGTGCATATTGAAAAGCACATCTGCTTTTCTGTATAAATACTGGTTATATCCAATTAAATACAGTTACTTGGTTTCCCCATTTTTTTTGCAAGGTCCATCCTGAATGATGAAAATTATAAGATGCCAAAGGGTATGTTTGAAAATTCTGTAATCAATGCCTTTTAGTTCCTATTATCAGAAAAGCTCTAATCATATTCCTTATTAAATTATTTACCTCTATCATTGGATTATCTTATGGTCTACTTGCCTGGTCACAGGGTAATGTGTAGACTGGATGACAAAACAGTCTACAAAGTCTATTTGGTTTTCCCTTAACAGACACATGGGAGAAGAAATGTGCTACCAACATCCATTTGATGGAGATGAGCCCATTTTATAGGAGGAGAAATGTAATCCAGTTCTGCCAGTGAGCTTGAAGAGCTCAGGTCACCAAGGAGGGCTGGGGTCCAGGGTTGCCACCTTCCTTGGCTTCCTTATTTTCGTACTTGCAGTGAAACTTGTTAATAGTAGGCTGATAGAAATTTGACCTTGCTCACAATTGCCTATAAAATACACTTCAGTTCCCATGAAGGCAATCTCCCACAACTTAGTTTTTAACTGGTTCTCTCAAATGATTGTGCTAGTGGTTGGGGCTGCATCACTGCAATCTGTGGGAGTTGTGCTGTTGGTAACAATGTCTCCGAGGAAACAGCAGTGGAGATCTATCTCTGTTTCCTGGTAAGGTTTTTTGGCTTTCTATCCAGTTTCCTTTCCTGTTGATTGAGATGACTTATCTGAAAGGTTTGGTTAGTTTTAAATCACTATGGTACTGTCAAAAAAGATTGTCTGACGTAGGCAATAGCAAATAATAAAAATAGCTCCTGTAGAGTTCACCTCACACAGACCCATCCTTAATTAATCATTTGGTCACTGAAATGACACCTGCAACATTCTCCCTTAGGATTTTAGTTATCAGTGTTGAGTATTTGAGCTACTACATTTAATACAGATTATTAAAGGAGTATTCAGAACCTGCCAGTTTACTGCACGCTTTTCACTGTTCCTGATCACTCTACAAGAAGATTAAATATAATGAAGAGCAACTGTTAACAATAAATTCTTATTCATATTGTCCAGAGGTACTTTGGAAAGCTAGTTATAACAGTTTTGTCATGTACTGTAACCCAAAAATGTAACACAGTACAAAAAAATAGTCCTAGACTCATAATTAGGTTTTCTTTTTCTTAAAATCTGATTTTGAACATAGGCATTCAAATGTTGGAAGGTGCTTCAGAAATAAACTGATGGGTTAAAAATAGATTTTCTTAGCATGGGATCATTAAAAATTTCTTCCAAAATAGAAGGACATAAATATTTGGAATCTTTTTTTTTTTAATCCTTTTTTTTTCTTCTTTATAAGTCTTTAAAATGAAATGGGAACTCAAATGAACACAAACAGCACATTGAACCCTGAACCAGTGTTGATCCTATTGAGCAGTGCACTGAAAAAGCTGATTGTACAATTAGTATACCGGGATGGGTGGAAGGATGAGACAGCTGCTTCTAGTGAGTTGTTTGAAGCTTTGCCTGAGAGAAAGCATACTTGGGTTTTCTCATAGAGGAAAACAGAGTAATTTCAGTAACTTATGGTGCAAACATTAGGTGCAAAACACAGCAGGCCATCATTCTTCATACTAGAAATATTCTCTCATTTGTGCAATTATGATCAATAATTGCCAGAGAAGTAGCTTTGTTTGTTCTGGCTCAACAAAATAAACAATCAATCTCTTGTATACTATCTTATATTCTGACAATCTGATATAATGCGATCAAATCAGGGAAGAAGCCACTATAGCAACTAGAGATACAGCCAAAGATGCATACTACTGCAACTGGACACCTTGCACTGGCGCTCCATTTTCAGTTCGGTGCTGTGGCACGTGTAATGGTTTTCTGAAGAGTGTTGTAATCACAGACTACTTCTAAAAGTAAAACACAAAAAGGAAACGACCATACCTGGCCTTCTGAGAGCACCACTTAAGCAAAGAACAGGCTAAGGTAACTGCTTATACCACTCTATCATAATAAAGTCATGTATGATATTCCCACATCTTTATCACTCTATCATTGACAGCCCAATGCTATACATAAAATAGCAGCCTTGGATCCATACTACATGCTGTAGGACACGTCTTGCAGTGTCTCAGGTCGTGCAAGTTAAAGGTCATATTCTCAGCCATGAACTGGCTAAAAGGTTTGGAGAAACAGAAAGAGGCACAAAAATGCACTCATAATTTCACCATTACAGAGTCTTTTTACTCTGATTCTTCAACCAACATA
Organism: Agapornis roseicollis; assembly: GCA_002631895.1. Taxonomy (NCBI): domain Eukaryota; kingdom Metazoa; phylum Chordata; class Aves; order Psittaciformes; family Psittacidae; genus Agapornis; species Agapornis roseicollis. The sequence goes on along the minus strand of NDXB01006297.1, from coordinate 58,281 downwards.
GTCTAGGGCAGTCTCATGCATGCCCTCAAGTGCCCCAGATTCTTATGGCCTCCATCAGTCACTTTATTATTACCTCAACACAAAAATCACTCAACACTTACCTGATCTGCCCCCAACATAAAACTTTGACCATAGGCCACCAATCTGCTATTCCAGTCAACTGAAGCCAAGGAATAGTCCAGATCCTTTAAAGGAACAGCCAAATCACAGCTGAGAATCTGGGCTTTGATTTTTACATGTCACCTGCACAGAAGCACTAACCACTTGCCTAGCCAGATAGATCTGTACAAATATTTTTAGGTTTATTCCCAGCATATCTTCCACCCATCCTCATGAAAGAACATTTCTAATTAAGATTTCTATCAGGTTTAAACAATTTAATTGTTTAATAAAGTTGCTGCCTGCATATTGCAGTTTGAGCCACTAAGGAAAGAACTTATCTATGCCATAACTTAAGAGAAACAAATGGATCATAAACTTTTCATTCCTCAGGCTCCACCTAAAATCTTTATTTTCGTATTTATGTCACAGCATTCCTTCACAAAAAGGTGTCTCTCATTCACTCAAAGAGATGCCATAGCCATGCTCAGGAAAGTCTGTTTTGCTCCATTTTGAAGCCACTTCTATAAACTGTGTTGAAAATTTAACTTGACACAAAAATATATAAAGCAGGGGGGAAGTGAGCGGGGAGGAATATATGCTTAAAGGAAATCAGAGGAATGTGATTGAAAAATGGGGAGAGGGGTGTGATCCTAAACCCCAAAGCATCTAGAGATAGAACAAAAAATTCAAATAAAAAGTTGAACATTGTGGGCCTGGTCCTCATCTGCCACAACTAATGTAATTTAGGAATAAAGCCACTCAAGCTGGTCAACAAGGTCAAAGAAGAATCAACACTTAAGATTACCTTACCAAACCAAACCCTCCAATTTTTAAAATTACATCAGATTTCAGATTTTACAAGGTTCACTCATTCTTATTTTGGAGTGAGAATTTCCCAAGTTGCAATGCAAAATAATGCTTAGTAAAAATATACGGAGCTCTACAACTCCTTTGCATAACTTTTCTGGAGTTGCACTCTCCCAGGCTGGACTCTCTTTTCTTTTTCCACTGTTCATTTTCTTCCCCCCATTCTGCCGATTTTAATCTAGCAGGGAAAGTCCTTTTTCTATCAAGCACTGTCCAAATATTCAGGACATGGACCTTGCACTCCAAGAATGCAATGCTCTGTCCAGACAGCAGTGCTGGGTGCCTCAGGGATCTGAAATAATCAACACGCTTATTTCTAGCAGTCAAGATGTGTTCCACTGCACAGCTGTGCCCCTCTGCCTTTGATTTGTTTCTGGTGCATGTTCCTCCCAAAGGCAAGTTCTGTGTAGCCAGAGTAGTCTGAGGAGAGTGATGCTTCACTGCTAGCTGAAGGGAGGAAGATAAATCTGTTACCCATTACCCTGGTAGGAGTCAACTAATTATCCCCAGTAACTCCAGCCTTTACAATGGGAAAGTAGCACACAGCTTTTATAAATAAGAATTATTGACCTTTTTTTAATAGTTTCAAAAGAAGAAACTCTGCATCAAATGTGAGTATAGTTTAGGAACTACTACATAGCAGCAAAACTACATTAGACTTTCCGATTTTTCCATGGTATCCTTGGATAGATACACCACCCAGTAGACCATGTTAAATGCTCCGAAGGTAACAGGAAATAAAATGCGTGCATATTTGTCTATCTTACTCGTGCCAGAATGGGAGGCAGGGGGAGCAGGTGGTGTGACAGCAGATGGCTTTGCAGATCCTCCTAACGTATTAGGTGTGGTGGTCTGAATCTGCTCCAGTCTAGATCCAAGCAAGCGCTGAATGGAAGGGGATCCAGCTGTGGCATGCTGGGATACAAATCCAGTTAAAATTGGGGTAGAAGGAGGAGCTGGAGGGGTAGCTCTTGCAGAAGATAATGTCTCTGATGCATTGATTCGTGTGAAAGGGTTGGGACTTGATGCAGAAAGGGAATGGGGTGTAATGTCAGAAGGCCCCTGAGCTACAGAGGGAGGCCGGATGGAGCTATGCCTTGTGTCAATTCGGCTCCCACCATCAGCTTCGGACTGTACTGTGGCATTTGTTCTTTTCCTCACATTTGAGTTGGCATCTGTACTCTGCAAAGTTAAAAAAACCCATACTAGTCATTCTTAACATAAACTCACAGAATCAATGGAAACTTTATAGTCAAGCACTATCAGAGTAATACTCACGAATATAACCAGTAGCACGATCCTGAAGCACAAAGATACCACATGCTCATGAAAATAGATTTATTAGCATATAAAGAGATAAACAGGAGTTCCTTTTACCTGCGGCTGGAATACCAGGGTGAACACACCTGATGCATCACATTCCATGTGATGTGGTACCTATGTGAATTCGATATCATGAAGCTAAGGATTCTTGCATTAGAGTCCAGTTGTTGTTATTTTTTTTTTTATTTCCAGGCTTATGCTCAGAACAAAATTCTCTGATGTGTACCTATTTTCTCATGATATAAAAACATTGTACAGGCAACTTACCCCCATGATGGTTTAGTTATGGCTTATATCTCCAGAAAAGTAACTACCATATATAAGGAACCCCTGCCTGTCTTCTAGAGTACATGCTATTAAAATGCAAGTATTTATAAAACCAAGTTACCACATTGCAGCTCTTTCAGAAATAAAGACAGTGCTTTTTCACATCAAACATAGGCAATAAATTCTCCAGCTGTAGTTGATCTAGTGAGTAAACCAGTCTTTCATTGACTACTCCTTTCCATTAATTAAACTAAGAAAAGTGGTAAATTCTCCATCAATTGATGTCTTCTGAAAGATATACTTAAGCCAAATAGTACTCATTAGGCTGGATAAGAAACTGAAAGACAGATAAATAAGTACAGATGGAAAATCCAGCAGAGTAATATTTTACTAACTTCTGAGAGTGGGACTCAGGCTTTGCCATTCTCTGTATCTAAGAGGAAGCCTAACATCTCTTGAACCTCCTTTTGGAAGGTTACCTAAAGAACACTCTTTTGAACCTCCAGCCCTGCACCTAAAATATTATAAAATACATACTATATTTTAAATATAATACTTGAATATATTTTGTGCAAAGACTCACTGCTTTCCAAAAGACAAAGATATAATACAGTACTGTCCAGGTTTCAGCTTTAACCATGACAGGTACATATACACAATAGCAGTGATACAGGTCTAAATACAGGGAGAACCAAATAATTACTTGTTATAGATTTAAAAAAAAAAAAAAAATAAGAAATAAAATAATCCCATTATATTCTGGATCATCTACTTAGAAGAATGTTTCTGGTTATCCTTGTTTGTAATTTGGCTNAATTAATTGTAAAAAATAAAAAAAAAAAAAAAAAAAAGCAACAAAAAAAAAAAAAAACACCAAACAAACAAAAAAAACCCAACAAAAACCAACACATTTTGCACCTTTCTAATGATACTGCTCCCAGGTATTGCTCTGCAACACAAGTACTGTGCCTTTGGCTCCCCTTCCTTTCACCCCCACCAGAGAGCCCTGCCAAAGCTCACAGCACAAGGAAAAGGGAGAGGAAGTGGGCAATGATTTCTTTTCCCTCCTTCATGCAACAGCAATTCTCTCCAGTGCCGGAGCAGTAATGGAGAACAACCCAGATGTTACTCAAGGTACTAACACCATGAGAAGTGAGTAGTGAGAAGAGTAACAATCAGGTCTGTTTACTGCATCAGTTGTGCTTAGCTGCTTTGATCAAAGAAACAGAGAGATGGAGCTGAGAAAAAAAAATGAAAAAAATGATTTTTTAAAAAAATCAAATCACTTGACATCTCCAGTACTCCCACCATGGCCAGAATGCTGGTCCCAAATCCTGGTAATTGCAGTACAAGTCAGTCATTGGCAATACTACTGGCCTGAATTTAATTGAAGCTGTCATAGCTATATGACAGTTCATGGCTGATGTATTTGCCAGCTCATGGTTGATAGATCAAAGAATCCCTCTTAAGTTTCACTTAGCTTTCCTTCCTGCATAAATGCATGTCAATCCCTTTTATTTATTTTTCTGCATCTGCAATCCAAAGAATCAGAGGACTGGAATAAATACCAGAGGAAACTGGATTTCCTGAAAAAAAACCACTAATTGTACTGTCTGGAGAAAAAGCCTGACTCACTCTTTGGGAAGTGCAGAAGTACACACAGGTGTGCAATTTGGGTACTTTCACACTAGGGTTGCTACACACTAGGTTTCAAAACTGCTAAATTGAAATTATGAAGCACAATCAGGACAGGAGTGCATTTACTAGAGACTTGGTAATGCCTAGCAGAGTATTACATGTTACTTGAAGGCTTGCAAGGCTAAGCAGGTGCAAGTCACTAACGTTCACTATCCAAAACAATAGTTCTGTGCTACAAAAAAGCTGGTACTAGAGTCACTGACAGGAGGAGAGGTTTACCTTCTACGTGCAGCTCCTTGGACAATTGGCTTTGCTCAGGTAAGATTCTCCCATCATAAAGTTCTCAAGCAGTGCCTGGTGATCAAAAGTCCTTGGGCTGGGACAGAGGTTGCGAAGCAGATCTGCACTGGAACTAAAACATGTCTCACTTCCCTTCTGGTCTCTGACTACATTAGACATGTAGCTTAGAGGTAGTGCCATTGCAGAAAAGTACCACACCTTCAGACACTCCAAGCCCATCCATAAAAGAGTGATCCCAAGAGCCGAACAGAGAACTTAATGCAGTTCTCAGAGGCACAAATTCAATGCTCCTGCTCACTTGTACTGTGACCTGTTTTCGACAACCATCTCAGTGCATCATCAACTACAAACACTGGTAAGACAGAGAGGTAACAGCCATGCTCATTCTCTCATCACAGTTATCTCCAGTTCTTTAGCAGGAACTTTTTTCCATTGGTAAGTTTGCATAACATTTCCTCTTTTTCCCCACTTTGGCCTTCATCTAAGTGCCCAAATGAGACTTGTTGCTATATTTAATCCACTACTGATAGCCCATTACAATGCTTATTCTAAAATAAAATTGTATATATATATATATACACACATATTCATATATATATCACATTGAATGGTCAAAACATATAACTGTCTAAAACTCTACAGGGCATTCTCTTTCTTGCCACTGACACATAAAGCTTTCAATATTTCAGGAACCTTAAGATTAGAGAGAAACTCAGTTTCCTCGTAAGTATTACAATGTACACATAAAGCCCAAATAGATACAATTGTAAGATAACACAGCATACCACTGCATAACATGCTCTAAAAATATGGGTACTTACTTTTTTAATTCTCTTGAAACCACGTTTCATGGTCTCAGAACATGAAAATTAGAAATGTTATTTCTAATGAGCTCTACAGAGAACACATCACTGCAACCTGCTTTGTGTTGCATAATGTAATTGTAATAGCTTGGTTTTGTGTTCTTGAACTGAACCTTGCCTTTGAAACACACTGAAACATACAACATATTGGGAAAAGCACATTCCGTACAGAGATGCTACATTAGGCATAGAAAGGCAGGAGCTTTGGCCAGTGCTAGAGTAGCCCTGTTTGCCATTAATACTCTAACAGTGCTGGGATCAACTTTAATATTGGAGATAGAAAATATCCTGGGTCGGTATTCACTTTCAATACCTCATACACTCCACAAAGCCCTGTCTATGGGGAACACATTCAAACTCCCATCCTCAGCAAGTTTTGAAGAATCAGCATGCAGCAGCAAAACAAGAGGCAGTCAGCCTGCCTCACTGCTTCCTTTTTTAACACGGCAGCTGTACTGTTCCCACTGTGAATGGTGAGCACCCAGCTCTGTGCCCTGTCAAGGCTGAGCAGAATGCATCCTCACTGCCAGGATGGTCTCCCCAGCACATTGCCCCCCACCTTCCCTCATATAGCCTTCTCTTGCTCTTGCCTTATTCAAGCCTGTATCATGACAATAGCTCATTCTCTGCCTTCAGGTGTCTCTCTTTTTAGGTTTGTCCAGTGAAAAGTTTCTAGCAAAAATTTTTGTTGGTGGTTGCATTCATATAATCCCTATATATTCCTCTCTTCCTCTGTTATAAAGATAACTGATTTCTTCCTACATTAGTCTATTCCTTCTCTGTAGTAATGCTATTGCACAACTCTACATCATCTGAAGATCAGTGCCAAGGTCACTAACAAAAATATTAAACAAGTCTTATTCTACAGCCAAGCCTTAACAAACCAAATTCTATTGATATCGGCAGACATCAGGTTAATCAGTACATTGCAAAACACAACTTTCAGTTTGTAATAAGCAAAACATTCCACACGCATTTCAGCAATGCTGCATACACCTAGTAAAAGGTTATTGTGATAATGGCAATTCAACCAACAAAATTCTATACATACATAAAGTGCTTGCTGCCTCACAAAATTATTTTAGTCGTTTTAAAACAATAGCAAGAAACACAAACCTACTGTCTATCAGCAGCTTTTAGTTTGGAGGCACTGTATTGGGTTTGCATGGCAAGGTTTTGGTAGCAAGTGGTACAGGGGTAACTTCAGTGAGAAGCTGCTATAAGCTTCCCCTATGTCCAATAGAGCCAATGCCAGCTGGCCATAAGACACACTCACTGCTGGCCAAAGCTGTGCCCATCAGCGACAGTAGTAGTATCTCTGGAATAACATATTTAAAATGGGAAAAAAAATTACTGCACAAGAGCAACTTCAGTCAGATAGAGGAGTGAGAATGTGTGAGAGGAACAACTCTGCAGACACCAAGGTCAGTGCAGAAGGAAGGGAGGAGGTGCTCCAGGCGCTGCAGTAGATTCCCCTGCAACCCCGGTGCAGACCATAGTGAGTCAGGCTGTGCCTCTGCAGCCCATGAAAGTCAATGGTGGAGCAGAAATGCACCTGCAGCCCATGGAGGACCCCATGCCAGAGCAGGTGGATACCCGAAGGAAGCTGTAACCTCATGAGAAGCCCACACTAGTGCAGGTTTGCTGTAGGACCTGTGACACCGCAGAGGAACCACTCTGGAGCAGTCTGTTCCTAAAGGACTGCACCCCGTGGGAGGGATCCCATGCTCAAGCAAGGAAAGAATGTAAGGAGTCCTCCTCCTGAGGAGGACGAGATAATCTGTGATGAACTGAACAGCCCCCATTCCCCATCCTCCTGCATTGCTGACAGGTAGGAGGTAGAGAATTCAGGATAGTTAAGCCTGGGAAGAAGGGAGGGGTGGGGGAAGGTGTTTTAAGATTTGCTTTTATTTGTCTCATTGACCTGCTCTGATTTGATTGGTAATAAATTAAACTGATTTCCCCAAGTTGAGACTGTTTTGCCCATGATGGTAATTGGTGACTGATCTCTCCCTGTCCTTATCTTGACTCATAAGCTTTTTAGTATATTTTCTCTCTCCTGTCCAACTGAGGAAGGGGAGTGATAGAGTGCCTTTGGTGGGCTCCTGGTCAACCCACCATAGGCACAAAACCAAGAAATAAAACATTAAAATCAAGTGGAAGTCAAATTATAGTACAACCCAAGAAATGAAGGGATTATCCAACTAAAGATTCCTTTCTGAGTACAAGTCAGGAAACCACTCAATTATTCTGAGCCGACAGAGAGCTGCTGTGCTAGTCCAGATGGGACTCCACAGGAAGTATTGAGTCCATGTTTTTTACATTCTCACTCTAGATTGAGAAAGAATCTGATTTTCTGGAGGCATTTCAGTGAGATTTTTGGGAGACATTTAGAATGGTGTAGCTCAGAGATGTAAAATGGGAGCCTGGAAGCTACCATAAAATGCAGCATATTCCAGCATGCAATGCCAGCCTTAATATATTTGGTAAAGACTGCCTTTCTATAAATACAACAACTTGCTGCTTACATAAATGACGCCTCACCCTTCCTTTGAAATATCTATCATTCTGCCTTGGTCCAACCAACTCCACACTTCACAACCACTACTAAACCAGAATCTGCAAGTACCTTTCTTTGCTCTACCCTCCTTCAAGTGGAAACCTTGTTATTCATTCTGTTAGGAGACTTCAGCTTCTGAACCTTAACTGGCAGAAATATTATGGATAAAAGTTTCAAAATGCTGGGCAATCTGATGGCACAATTCCTGTCCATGCATAGACAAAGTTCTCAAGAGCTCTGATAATAATTTAAGAATATATTTTTTGTTTTAATTGTAGGACATCTTCATCAGATAAAGCTCGGTGATTGGCTGGGATATATTAATGCCAAGAATGTACAGCACTGATCTCCTATTTGATTTTTAACAGCCAAAACTTGTAACAGTGAAAGTTAAGTTTCAGCCTCCATGGGACTTCAAACATTTATCACCAAGATTTAGGGACACTAAAAGGTACAATATGCCAGAGGTAGATAGGTGACTGCACTAAGCCAATGAATTGACCAAACATAGCGAAATGCAGGCTCTAGTCTTTTTCAGAAGAGACTGATAATCATTCCTTCTTTCTATCCAAATTACTATTTCATTAGTCCATATAACTTAAACCAAAACAAAACAAAACTCAAAAGTGAGTACAAGAGACTTAGAAAGCTCTCATCCTATGCACACTTTACTACAGAGGCAGAGGGGGGCACAGGATAGGAGGTTCAAATTCTGTCAGATAAATTCCATCACAGAACATGGCCTATACAAAAGAGTTTTTGAAATATTTACTGTATTACAAAGCATAGAGATCTTTGCTAATTTTTGCATGGGTTTTAGCTTTAGAAGAACTGAAATAGGGAAAGATATATTCAGTAGAAATTCTTCTTATTTAAAAAGTCATGATGCAAGATGCCCTTTTGCTAGTCCCAGAGCAGAATGTCCACTTTATTTGGCATGAAGATAGGATAACTAAACCAAACTCTTTGCAGGAATGTGTAAAATATAGTAATTAATGATGTATCCTTCCCTTGACAAGTGGATTCACTTTTGTAATTGACCATGTGTAACTGACCATGAATAACAGAATGAACAATGCTGTTAGCATACTTCAGGATAAATCTACATAATTTATTGTCAAATACTGTGGCAGATTTGTGAAGCAAGTCTGATGGTCAACTTCTGTGACAGAATGTACAGAACAGAAAAGCCCCTACAATTAATCTATTGCCAAAAATCAATTTATAGATCATATGCTTTTCCATTTAAGCTCAACTTTGATAGATACAGCTGTTTACTACTGCACTGAAGTGATGCACAAATATGATTCAATCGAAACGTTTCAATATTTAACAAGGTTTGCACACGATAAACAGCTGCTCACATAATGTGGAAATTCTGAAACTTTGTATAAGCCTATGTAAGCCTTGACTTGAGAAAGAAAAAATAAAAACCTGGATTGTTTTGTATGTATTACCAGTTTTTGACAAGCAAGCCAATTTTGCACTTCAATGAAGTCAAGATTGCAAATTTAGCATGAACTGAAGTAGCGTGCAGCAGCTGAGCTGAGATTCATGGGAAGGGAATCATCAACACAGCAATGTACAATACTGAAGTTACAAAGTCAGTCATCTTGTTACAGAACAGAGAGCTGGTAACAACCACAGTGTGTATTCCCTAGGATAAGGCCAACCTAGAAGATGTAAAACAAACAAGTAGCATTATATAAAAGTCTCATGCCAAGTCCTGGGGAGAATGCAGCAATGATAAAAGTGATTACCAGGCATCAGGTAACTTCATCCATAGGACTGTAATTTAAGAACGTAAGCACAGCAAACACTGCAAGCTGTGAGAAATTCTTGTGTTGGTACAGCCCTGTAGCACTCAAGAGCGTCTTTATATAGCCTGTTAGTGCTCAACATAACAGCTTTAAATCAGTCTCTGCAATTTTAAATTGCTTCATAGTTTTTATGATGGATACATCCTGTTGGGATGTAATTCAAAATAAGTGGTTCCTACTGCCTAAGCTAACAGACAGTAACACTCAGCACCAAAAATCCCCTTCATAAGCTTTCTGGCCACTATGAAGCTCAGCCATCATCAACTGCTGATAAACAGGTACACATTAAAACTAGAACCATGTATCCACAATATAATTCAGAGGCATTCTTCTAATCAGCCTCAGCACTCTTTGAAAAATAGTGTGCCAGTCCTGAGATTGCATATATAGATGGTTCTGAAGACCTACACCAGTCTCATCCTGCAACAGACCTTCACAGCAACATTGTGCAAGGTCCAAAGGCTGCTTTTGCACCATTTGTTTACCTAAACAGAGAGTTCATTGCTGCAAGTCAATAGATTTTCTAGGTCCTTAGTAGATTTTTGACATAGGATAATCACTCGTGCTATCTCCCTCTGGGACAGAGGCAGTACAATATTTAAAGCAGTAGCTTCTATTTTCCCAGGATAAATTCACAGCAGAATTTACAAGTCACAACACCACCATCTGGTACCCATCTTGGTGAAAGAGAACTAATGCTTTGACATTCAGTATGCAGCTGTCAAAGCTGGAGACACGTGTCCTGGGTAGGATCACAGCCTAAATTACACGCCTTTGCAGAAGGAGCCATCCAACTGTACTCGGTACTTTCAGCTCTGATAGATAGCTAAGTCACACTTTAGAAAGACACAAAAAGACTTCGTCAGTGACCAGGCTGGGAACACTGGTTTGGTGATAGAAGACCTCTTCTGAAATCTGCTCTGACTGTCACAGGGGTATCAACAGAGGCCTCCCACATCTTATGCACTTTCCCATCAGGCTACTGGATATTCTACAATAAGTGGTTCTCATTCCTTGTCATAGATGTTGCAATCTGCCCATTTCAATCTCTCCCTCCCACTGCAGTGCATGCATAGACAAGCCGGCTCCAAAATCCACTCCTCTCCTTCTTACTGTCCCCATATAAATCATTTAACAGGAGCAGCTTCAACAGGAGCTTAATGTCCCAAGGACTACCTAGTAGTCTGGTTGCTAATGCAATTCTACAAGACAGAAGAGTCAGGACTCTGGTCTGCTCAGGCTCCCCCATAGGGTTTGTGGGAGGCTGTATCTAATAGCCATGCTGGCCATTCAGATGAAACAGCCTAAGTATTTTTCCACATAAGATGTGTGGCAAACACTTTGGAAGCAGCAATTCTGTTCTGTACATGCCTACCCAGGGAAATCTAGTAATCATGCTTCTTATGTGCCTAATCACCATTTTGAATACTTAACCTCCCTGGGAAGAAAAAGAAAAGAAAGAAACGAAAATACAACCAACGAACCAAAACTGAAAAGGGTAGGGTACCACAAAACAGTTTAATAACCGCACAGAACAATTTTAAGTGTTTACTAGAATAATTGAGCATATAACAAAGAGGTGTTACTATAATGAAATGAAAAGGAAACAGTAAATAAAAATCTGTATGCTTCAATGTTAATTTTGCAAGACTAAGATTAGAGCTTTCCATGATAGCACCATTAAACCTTCAGCACGTCACAAGTTAGTACACAGAAAGGTCAGTGATGTGCTGTATGAAAGCATAGGTTTCTTAAACTGAGAGATCGCAACTAATTCAAACAAAAATTCGTGCAAAAACTGGAAGGCTTAAAGCTACCAAGAGTCTGGCATTACTTACTGTTTAGCAGCAACATGAAAATTGTTTGTGGTAATCTAGTAATATTTTCCTATTAAACTCTACCATAACGGTTTTTGTCCTTGCCATTCCTTCTGCAGAAAACAGTCTGTTCTTCTGGAAGGACATTAGATAGCCTGCCAAATTCACACCATATGACATTTACCAGGGAAGTAGCATGTTGTCATCAGTGTAAATAATGCTGCTTGTCCCAAATCCCACTGAGTCACCATATTGCCGTGCTGCTAGCAAATGCACAAGTTGGAGGAGAAATCTACCACGATTTACTATTATGCTGTACAGCCAGTCAATCAAAATCTTACTGCAATAGTACTAGAGATTTTGTTTGGCTTTACAGAGCCTTGGAATATGACCAAGTAAAAGCTCCACCTGCCACAAAATACAGTGAATTCTAGTTCATGGCTTTAGCAGTGCAAAGAGCAATGCAGATTATTTGGAGAGAAAAAAATGAGGGGAGAGAAACTATGAGAGCCAGTGCACCATCTGTGCTGCTCATATTGCAATCTGAATCATGCAATAGGAGGTAAGAGCAACAATCCATTATATGTTCAACTATTTAACATTTTTATTGGTGACATGGACAGTGGGATTGAGTACACCATCAGCAAGTTTGTCAAAGACACCAAGATATGTGGTGATGTTGACATGCTGGAGGGAAGGGATGCCATCTAGAGGGACTGTGACATGCTTTAGAGGTGGGCCAATGACAACTTCATGAAGTTCAACAAGGCCAAGTGCAAGGTCCTACACTTGGGTCGGGGTGATCCCAATCACAGATACAGGCTGGGCAGAAAATGGATTGAGAGTAGCCCTGAGAAGGACCTGGGGGTATTGGTCAATGAGAAACTGAACATGAGCCAGCTTCGGTGTGCACTCACAGCCAAAAAAGCCAGCCGCATCCTGGGCTGCATCGAAAGGAGCGTGACCAGCAGGTCAAAGGAGGTGATCCTGCCCCTCTGCTCTCATGAGACTCCACTTGGAATAGTGCGTGCAGTTCTAAGGCCCCAAAATATCAAGGACTTGGACCTCTTGGAGCAAATCTAGAGGAGGGCCACAAAGATGCCAGAGGGCTAGAGCATCTCTCCCATGAAGAAAGGCTGAGACAGATGGGCTTGTTTAGCCTGGAGAAGAGAAGGCTCTGGGGAGACTTCCAGTGCCTAAAGGGAACCTACGGGAAATCTGGAGAGGGACATTTTACAAGGGCAAGTGACAGGACAAGGGGGACTGGCTTTAGGCTGACAGAGGGTAGATAAAGGTTAGATATTAGGAATAAATTCTTTACTGTGAGGGTGCTAAAGCACTGGAACAGATTGTCCAGAGAAGCTGTGGTTGCCCCACCCTTGGACTGTTCCTGGGGCTGTGTGGTCTAGTAGAAGTTGTCACTGCCCATGACAGGGGGATTGGAACTAGGTAATTTTTAAGGCTCCTTCCAACCAAATAACATTCGACGATTCATTGACAGGCCTAAAAGTATATGACGTGAAAGACAAGTGAATTCAAGGTTATTAAAGAGGCATAATTAGAAGAACCATTTTTTTTGAAAACTGGATGCCAAATAAACCTATGCACCTGTATGATGCTTAAGAGCCATGTACTTGTATAGGGTTCTTAAGCACTGGTGTGTACAGTTCTTGGAGATTTATTTATATCATGACAACAATGAAAAAGCTGAAAGCAAAATTGGGAGAATAAATCTATTAGGAGAGGTCATGTGATAACCAGCTGTGGAGGTGCTCTGTTTAACATCTATGAAAGGAAGGAGAACAGCTGATCAGGGACCAAAACCCTTCCTTATTTTCTGTATCTCTCAATACTCGGTGACCTTAAAGCTGTAGTTAAATTTGCTTCAGTGGTTTGCTGAAAATGCCTTGAACACTCATTGCCTCATAGATTTTCCCACACCTCTCAACATTTATTTCTTCTGACTCCAATCTTCCCAGTGTAAAAATTAAATCAGCTAGAAATCTCACACACAGCTGTGAAACTCAATAGCGATTTGGTGTCATTGGGTTCACTAGTACTGAAAACTCTGTATGGAGGGGAAACAAAACTGAAATCTGAATATAAATACAGAAAAAGGTTTAAGCAGAAAATATGAAGAGCCTCGTACTCTAAGGCATCATTTCATACTAATGATCACATGGAAAACTATGAACTCCCTGACAATTTTCATTGTAAGGGATGCTGAGCAATCTGAAAATCTTACCCCTGTCACCATTCATGTTTGTTCTGAAGTGGTATTTCTGAAACACTGCCACATAAGTTTTGAGTCCTTAACATTTGCCTCTTAAAAAAAAAAAATGGAAAATAAATAATCAGGTCAATAGCCCTATCTTAAACCTTGCTACTGACATTAGTATGAAAATAATATGCATTGTTTATTCTAAGGACAAAACCATAAGGAATACATTTTTTTGGAGTATGGTGGAGGGATTTTTCCAGTAGAACAGCACAACGGCACAGAATGGCATTGAAGCATATATTTAGAATTAAAGACAATAGAGTTTAGTATTTTCTAGAATAACCACTTGAAAGATTGACATTACTGAGCTTTGCTCTCCAAAATAAGAGCCTTATCCTAGCACAATTTAAATTAAGTCTTCCCACAACTATAGTAAACACTGTCAACTATTTGAGCATAGGATGAATAACAGCCAAGCATACCGCTCATATTCCCTTGCCTACTATTGTGGTAGTTCATTATAATACTTATAGAAAATTGAAGAGTGAGCAATTACCACACTTCCGAGTAAGGGTTGGAGAAAATAGCAGGATTTTTTGTTTAGTTATAAATCAGGTGCTGAAAATATACTTCTGGGGGTTTAAGCATATTAAAAAAACCCAACAAACAAACCAACACCCCAACAGACAAACAGAATCACCACAAACAAAAAACATTTACATTTTCTTAAGAAAAAAAACCCTCTTTCCCCAACTTTGAACTGCAACACTTTTGTTCATTTTATCAACAGTCAACCTTTTTTTTTACCTTCATTATAACTGAATTCTGGAATTCAGTGTATTTTATAACATGGTTGAGTCAGAATCTAATCCCAAACCTAATACTATGTTGCATACTTCCAGTAATTACTCTGCTCACTTTGCAGTAGGCAAATGTTTCTATTTCCAGTATACATTTATTCCACAACTCAGCCATGTTAAAGGTAGAGCAATATCGGGTTCTTGGATAGAGACCAATTTTTTTAATATAGCACTTTAATTTGTGCTATTTAGAAAGACATACAATGTGAAATATTAAGAAAACCATTGTAAATTGTACACCACACATTTATGCCTCAATTGTATTGTTTGAGCACATATTTAGCTTTATGCGCTGTGAGTGGTGTCACTTGCTGGGTGGGACTGCCTAAGTCTAGGCAACTAAGTTAAAAAAACCAACAACAACAAAAAAGAATCAATCAGAAGGAAAAAAAATGGAGGATGGGGAGGAAACACAAAACAAAACATTGTATCTGGGCATTGTAGTTAATAAGATATTTTAAGAGCCAGGTTGTATTTATTTTATCTTCAGGTATCCAAACATTCAATGTTCCAACTAAGTCACTGCCACCTTACCCTAGGTAGTTATTTGCTCCCATCTTTCAAATAGCATTCGGTATGAAAGGTACTAGTTGTTTATGACCTGCATCCACTCCCATCCTACCTAACATGACGCTAACATATTATGACAGTGAATAATTGATAGCAAAAATGTTGACTAACAGAACAAGAGTGACAGAAAATTGTTCACATGTCAAAGAAATTATTCATATGGTACAGCAGTCTCCCTTCACATGGTCCTGTCCTTACATCTGCATGAACTCTATAAGCATTTCTTGAACCTGAAGTCCTCCATTAGGATCTGAGTTTTAAATGTCACTGCCCTTAAAAAACCTGAGCCATAACACCCAAGGCAGTGATGAAACAGTGAAGTGGCAAAAAATGATTATTATATTTAAAAGCTGAAATGCTCTTCCAACAGCAGGACTATTCAAGTCACACAGAGGAGGTAGGTTATGCATCCATATAAGTTCAGTAAGCAGACCATCACCTTGTGGTCCAAGTACCACCATTAAGATCGAGCTGCTTTGCAGGTAACTCCCTCCACATATGAGGGAAGAGGGCTTAGCTCCACTTCTTTATTTGCTGGGACAGAGGAAGCTATTGTTTTACTAGTCCAAGGTAGAAGCAAAGAAAAAAAAGTGGTACTGCTCGAGACCTGGTACATTTATGTACCTCTCCATTACAGAATATGTCTACATAGTCAAAAAGAAGTTTTGGTTCAAAGGTTAATATTTTCACTTTCATTTACAGTCTGTGGTTAGACACAAGAGTTTATCTGATGCTGTTTCAGCATTAAGCAACTCTGGTGAGTAAGAACAAAACAAAAAAAAAAGCCCAGCATACACATGCACTAAGAGAAGTATCCAGCCTATAGCCTCTGGATTGTACCCAGCCTATCATTGCTATTTATCCAGCTGAACTGTGTTCTCAAAGTCAGGAGATGAGGCAGAGAGCTGGGCATGAGCTAGATTAATTGTGCCAGACAAATTACTCTAGACATCTGCTCACCAAAAGCTGCCAAAGGATGCCCATTTTCCTCCCACCCACCATCATATCACTTGAGCTCTGCCCATCACATGACCACAAAGCAAGCCACAGAAAATACATCTTGAACACATGTAAAAGCACATATGCACGATGTCCACATGAAAATGTTAGTTGTAAACTTGTCAGGCACATGCCAATCACATATCATCCTAGTAAGGAGAGGAGTGCACACCTACACAGCAGTGAAGTTTGACCCTTTAGTTCCTCCATTAGATGCTATGTGGTTTACTCAAGACAACATGAAACTTAACTGTCTTCAGAAAATAAAGACATTTGAAAGTTACAATCTACTTGCGACTGAGTTTAATGAAATTATTCCATTCAAAAGGGTCTTCTGAGTCTGACCTGTTTTTTTTCCAAGTTTCATAATCTTTTAACAAACAGCTGAGGTTGAACCTCATGTTAACAGTGTTTAGGAGCCTGTTTTTTGAAGACTACCTTTCAGTAGCATTCTTCATCTCCAAAATTGGGTAGGTATTAACTCTAGCCCAGATGAAACCAGGACATCTTTAAAAATAAACTTCATAGGAATACAGTGAGAAGGAAATAGTGCAGAAGCATAAAAATAGACTCAGAAGTCCAATAACAAACTATAAATCATTCATTTCCATCACCCACTGACTTGCATGACATTTCTGCTCTTACTAAAGAAAGTAGTCCAGAACATTAGGGACAGGTTCACAGAATCACTAGGTTGGAAGGGAGCTCTGGAGATCATCTAGTCCACCCCCCCTTGCTAAGGCAGGGCCACCTAGAGCAGGTTACACAGGAACTTGTCCAGAAGGCCATGGAATGTCTCCAGAGAGGGAGACTCCACAACCTCCCTGGGCAGCCTGTTCCAGTGCTCTGCCACCCTCAATGTAAAGAAATTCCTTCTAACCTGAAAGCATTTTATCTTGTTCCAAAGACAACAAAATCACATGAGACCATGGTGTAAGTCATCTGTCTTGGCTTAGACAGACTCCAGTATGGTCTCACTGTGTGTGACAGAATGGAAGAGTGAGGCTGTCCAAGTTCCTTGTGAACTCAAGGCAGACCTAAAGCAAGCTTGGACCCTGCTCATGGGATGTCTACTGCAGAACTGCACTCTTTATGGGGACACATTAAGCTTGTAGCAGAAAGTTATAGGCAACAAGAAGAAAGAGTTGAAATGAGGCAGGGAGAGGAGGAGGGTAAAGAGACATTGAATAAGACTTGGCTAAAACCAAATCAAGTGATAGAGGAGGACACCTGCATCTGCAGGCACTACAGGCTCGCTCCTGCCACCCGCAACCCACTAATTTTTTTGTTTGAGTTAATACAGTTCAGACTACTTAGCTAGCCTCCAAAATTCATTTAATGTTTACTGTAACCAATACATTGATCCATCAATACAATTACACAAATGAATAACCTAGAAAAGAATATAATCCACATTTGCTACAGTAAAGATGTACTGGTTGTGGTGAATACATAATATGAATTAATACATCCCAAATCATTGATCATAACAAGAAGAGTTGCCTTTGATCCCAGACAACTAGAAAAGTGTTCCTGATCAAAAAGAAAACACCACCACACCACCAAGAGTTCTAACTAACCTGAGTAATATATGAACTGATTCAGTATAGAAAACCCACTTTAATTCTATGGTCAGAAATCAGTCACATACATGTTAAAAAAGGACTTCCAATTTTGTGCAACTTATCTTTATTTTACCAAAATGTGCTATTAATATATCTAATTTCTAGTACTATTGAATAGTACTAGAACAGGGAACCCAGTTTCACAGATAAACTTGCTCCATCCCAGAAGCCCTCTAGGACAATCCAACCATGTTACTTGAGAGAAAAAAATAAATAAAATTACAAATCAAGTGCATGTAACCACCCAGTGAAGAATGAAGAAACAAAAGCCCACAAAATTAAGCCCTTTAAAAATATACTTTCACCTTGTTTGGTTTCCTTAACAGCCTCAACTGCTCTGGACGTTTTCTGTTTTCAGGGCACCTACACAGATGGGACTTCAACCATGAAAAGCCAGAGCAACCTTCTCTATGCCAGTTCAAGGCAGGCAAAAGTACAGGACTACAAGGTGTAAGAGAGCAAGCTCTTCCCCTCCAATTTTAGAAGATCCAAAACAGGTTGCAAATGTTGAGATATGCACCAGGAAAAAAAAAGAAAAGTACATTCGAGGTATTTGGGCATCTTTTTTCCCAATTTACACACACTTCCCCCATGGGCTAAGTAAAAATTTTGAATTTTAGGATACTGACAAGTTTACCAGCCTAGTCAAAGTCTCTCTGAAAAGTTTCAAGTTTAATATAAAACTTTTCCTTGAGCTCTGGCAATTGTACTGCTAACAACAAAGATGCTAATACAATAGTGGAAATGCAGTACAGACTCTTTTTTAAACATAAACTGGGTTAAGATATCAAACCTTATCATTTAGCTATGGAGATGAAACTTGTAAGAAACAATGCTCACAGATTACATGCTATAGGCAGGCTATTGTCCTGCATTTTTTGCACCACAAACTCACAGGAAAACTGAGATTCTGTTATCTCTGGTAAATCAGCATAGAGTAGACAGTACATGTGCAGGGCAAGAAAAAAAAAAAGTCAGATTCATAATAAGGCATAAGAAAATTCTAGATAAGTCTTTCATAGGCAAAACTGAACATTTTAAGGAAAGGGCTGTATTATATGTTAGGTTGGAAAGCAGAGTTTAACACCCATATAAGCTTCTAACAAATTAGAACAAATTAGCTTCTGTTCTGTGTAGCAGGAGACTGGAACAGAAGTTATCCTCTACTTATGGAAAGGACTGCATGGTAGCTAAGTCATTATAACAGTATCCGTGATCTCACCATGTACTTCTGTCCTGGAAGAGCAAAGACTCAAGTCTTAGCATAGGCATAATTGGAGAAAAAGATATTAAAAAAACCCAACAAACAAATGAGAACAAACCAACCAGCAAACACACACAAGCGTTTAACATACAATCAACATTATTACTCACTCACATGCTCATAATATTAATGTGTAACCCTTCAAAAAGTAGATTTCTCCCTTGATGGCTTTCAAAATCCCCAAATCTGTAAGCACACAACTACTTTTATCACAGAACAGTTAATTAAGCAGTGGAATGCAACTATTCACTTCTCATTTTACCAAGGTCTCAATTCGGATGTATTCTGTTGTTGCTGCTGTTAAAAAAAAAAAAAGGGGGGGGTACAGGAAGAAATAGAAAGAAGAGTTTTCCCAAAACATGTCTACAAATGGGTAAGTGTGGTACAAGAATGACACAGCAATTCTGATCACGAATCAAAGCAATTTTGTTAAGCCTCCATAGTTGCTACCTGAGAAAACTATTTTTTCCTTTTGTTGTACTCAAATCTTATAAATAAACCTAGGATGAAACTGTTCTTGTGCAATTTTTATATTCCTATGGACTCAAATGAAACCTGACTATCAGGAAAAGCAGTATTTATTAACCCTCCTCGGGAGAGCATGAGATACTAAACTGCATGCTGTACAATCAAGAAGCTTAACACAAACTAATGGCACTAATACCTCTTCGTACGTGGCCAACTCCACGCTACCATAAACATACTTTTTCTTGTTCCTAGAGTGATGAGTAACACACTCTTCAGGAGCACATCTACGCTTTTAAGCAGAAATGGGAGCTAACAGAACAACACAGTCAGGAGACTGAAAGCAGTAGCACTCTATGGTAGGACAGCAAAGAAGAAAAAGAAAAATGGAAGTGGGAGGACAGCAGCTGAGCAGCAATAGCAAATGAAAGGGGTGGGAAGGCAAAAAAAAAGAGCAGATGAATAGGAAAGGAGACAAATGAGATATGAAAGAGACAGAAGACAAAATTACCAAGAGTCAGTCTAAAACAGCAGTTCTTAAATTACGGCTGAGCCAAAGGAAACTACAAAGTCAGCCTGACAGGAAGAGTAAATTACATTGCTGCTGTCAGCAACTTGGTTCTTGAGTGGTATTACCAGGAGTCAGCCATGGCTAGGAATTACTGGCCTACCACATGTCAGTGCAGGTGCTCCAATGACTTTGTTAGCTAGGTGTCTCATGAAGAAAGAAAACTCTGAATATGTAATATGCACAATGAAAGGAGAAGTGTGATATCTAAGGAAGTGCACCAAGGTATTACTGCAGTGCCTCAACCTATTTTAACTAGAGACATTATCTATGCAAAATATCATGCTTTCCTTAAAATATGTAATACCTTGGTCTATATAATCAGTCCAATCAGAATCAATGTGCAAAGGGAAAGGAAGTTTTCTAAAGATGCCCATCCTAACTGACCTCTGCCGAAACACAGCTAAATAACATAAGAGACTGCAAGAATGGATGGACACAACCTTCTTCTCTCCTGAGTTAATCTAATAATGCAAGTAAGATTAAGTCATGTTTTACAAGTTTTCATAATTTTATACAGTGTAGCATTAGCCTTCCATCAGGCTGACTTACTGCATCATTAGCTCAAAGGGAACCTGGAGGCAAGTTAAAGATCTGTTTTAACCAAGAAACTGTATCAAAAAGATGAAAAAACATGCTGAAAACCTACCGTGAGTGTCTCTTCTGTACTTCTTTTTCTTTGTAGTGGAGCAACTGGAAATTCAAGAAGGGATTTTACCGTCTTCCTTTTGGCTTTTTCCATTTGAATATTAGTAAAATAGTTGACAGCAGCAAACTCAATAAGAGCAGAGAACACAAAGGCAAAGCAGACTGCTATAAACCAGTCCATGGCAGTAGCATAGGATACTTTTGGCAGTGAATGTCTTGCACTGATGCTCAGTGTCGTCATTGTCAACACTGTAGTTATTCCTTCAAAGAAATAAAGCAAAAGCAAAAACAAAGTGAGAATAGGCAAGCAGCTTCAAACACTTTTAAATCGCTCAGAAATCTCTCTACTGCTTGTGAATAGTTCAGTAGATTTAAGTCATGGCAATAATCATGTATCTATAAGCAGCTATGCATACAAAACAGTTAACCAGCTTTTTAAAGGAGGCACAGAAAGCCATGACTTCAGCAGATTATCTACAGTTCAAACGAAGAAAAAGTGGAAGCCTTCATTTCACATTCTTTTTGTGTCAAGTTTGGTAAAATTTCTTAAAACAAGTTATTTTATCTCTTAAAACAAGTTATTTTACAAACATCTGAACATAATTTAAGTTGTTAAATCATGTCTGTGCTCCTCAGACTGCAACAAAACTATGATTTTTCCTGTAATGGGTTCAGAATGCCACCTATTAGCCTGTGTCTGCTCCTCTGATCTCATTTATAATCTAGGTGCCATTAAGTCATGGCAAATTATTTTGGTGCCAAGGAAAACTAGAATATTATGTTAGTAACTCTGTTAATTAAGAAACTATCACCTTATTTTTTAAACCCTTCTGCTACTACTCAACCAATTAAACTGAATTAGAATTTAATCAGAATTTAATCTTCCAAAAAGAACAACTTTTTAATTGAAGTATACAGGCATGAACACTGAACTCAAAATATGCCCACTTCATGGGAATACATCAAGCGTAAATACATGCTGTATAAAACCAAGATATGGGGTGGGATCTTTTTTTCCTTTTTCATCCAAATTATCCCATATCATGCAAACGTAATACCAAGAATATAGTAAACACTGCATAAGTCCTACTATGATAACGGCAAGAAAGACTGACTACAAATGAAGATGTCTTTACTCTTATGAAAAGAATACTCAAGATGAAATGCATATGCTCAGAAGAATTAAAAATAATTAAGAGCATAGTTTCCAACAGGATCCTCACATGCCCTATTCCTTAACCAGTGGTATTGCATATGGGTAATCTAATATGAAAAAGTTTTACCTAGACACTGCCATACAGAGAATTGGACACAAAAAAAAACAGTCCTTCCTACTGAAGAAGAAAAAAAAGGAAAAAGTAATAGCCAGTTTGTGAACGCACAAAGAATATCTGAGAGCAAACTCAGCGGGATAAAAACACAGATACAAGCTCACAAAACCTTCTTCAGTGGGAAGGTGTTGAAAAACACATCACTAAAAATATTTAAGTCTGAGTTAAAAACAAAAATATGAAAAGTTATTTTTTTTCCTGGAAGAGACCCATTGCTATTAGCCCTATCCTTACTCCTTCTACCTTTGTCCACTAAGCAAACAGCTTGTCTGAATTGTTTCTTTTAAAGACATTTATTTAATAGATGTAATAGGATGAAGTGACTTGAATGGACAACCATTCCCCAAATAGAAGGAGAAGCAGGCAGGCCATGACAGTATCACAGTTTATTGCCATAGTCTTTATCAGTTGATGGTTAAATCGTTCTTCTGGGAGACTTACAGTTGCCACTGCAATTGCTCTTTAATACATGCCACAGGGTTTTACAGGGTAGGAAATCAGGTTCTGGTAAAATAAAAATACTATACATACACATGAACTGCAAATATTCAGAGCTAAATACTTGCAAGCTTCTGCAGCGTCCGATGAAAAGATCTTTTTTTAGATAGCCTCTTCTCACAGTTCCACTAGAAAGCTGGTACTATAGCAGGTGTTCTGGCTTCATTCCTATCTCTTGCCTATCTTTTCTTCTAAGAAAACCTTTAGAAAACAAGGTCCCTGTTGGAATTTATCAGAAAACTTGAAAGATACTTTTTAGCCATACTTTAAGCCATTTGCTTTCAAAGGCATTTTAGAGAATTATCTGTAACTTAGTGGATGTCCAAACATTATTAATAGTATTTGTTTTCAGTGTGACATATGGATATAATGATACATATTACATCTATTGCTCTATAATTTGTACATTTTCAATTATCACATTTTGTCTGTAAATACAGATGCTACCTTTCCAGTCCACTGTAATACTGCCTTCAAAAAAAGTTCTGCTATTCAACATCCCTGCACAGGCATGTGAAGTGGTATACAACTTGGTCTAACGTAATGCTTGAGTTCTGGGCTAGTATGGTTCTTATTAGGTTTGCAGGTTATTTCTCCTATAACATTAACCTTGTTAATTTGTGACACTTAGCAGTGTTCTGACTCCAGTTATGTTGTTTGAGCTGGCTGTCACGCAGAAACATTGATTCCCATCACTCCTGCAAGCATCTATCTATCTATAGAAAGGCTTTTTGTGGAACATTCTCTTCCTGATTAGTCCTGCTTTAGACTACAGTACATTATGAAGTCAAGACATTGCTTTATAAGGACTCCTTTTAAAAATGTTTTTATCCTACTTCATTGTTAGGAATTGTATTTCCATGTAACATCTTCTGCTTTGTCTTCCATCGAAGCTTTTTTGTTTTCATTTTCAGAGTCATTGTACCATCTCATTCAAGCTGTATTTTGATGAAGGCAATTTTAATATCTTGCTATCATTTTGCTTTTTGAATTCATTTTCATAATGGTAACAGCAGAAAGGAGAGAAAAGCATTAAACACAAAATTACAGGAACAGGATCTAAGCCTTACTGATAGCAAGCTTTCACTAATGACACAGATATAAGAAGACATCGATAACTCTCACACACTCCCAATCAAATTGTTTTAAAATAAGTAATCACTCTACTGTCCACTGAAGGATAAAACTGTTTTGGATGTGGACTAAGGACTTGACCAAACTACTCAGGTCTTCCCAGTTTTCTGGGATTCTACCCAAGCAAGTAGAATACCCTGAAATATACAGCCATTTGCCATGGGCAACCATGACACCCTTCAGGTTATATATTCCAAGTTTCTCTTCAAATTCCAAGGATTCACAGAGCAACTTTCTTCATACATTGACAGCAAAATTTCACTGGATTTATACAATTCCCTTGTTTCTGCACTAGTATGGAGGCAGTATACCCCAATGCACTAAAAAGGCCTATTCTAGTGAATGTCAATAAAGCAGTACAAGAAAAAGGAAAAAATAAATAATTACCAAACACAGTTCTAGCTGGAACAGATTCCTTATTTATCCAAAATGAAACTTGAGAAAGGATCACGGTCATAATACATGGGATATAGGTCTGAATCATAAAATAACCCATTTTCCGTCTGAGGTGGAAGTAAACTGTCATAACAACATATTCACCTAGAAAAAATATGTAAGTAAAAGAAAGTATTTTTCTGACTGTAACAAAAATTTGTGTTCAGAATAACTGTTTCAGATTATCAACTAGTATTATTTAAGGTGATGCTATTCATACCACATAACATTTATAGAAAGATATGTTCCTTAAAGTCAAGAATGAAAGTTTTAAACAAATATCCTGGAAGAAGTAGATCCTAACAGTGGCACTCAGAAGCTGATATCCAAAATACTAATAAAGCTAAGATTGGATTACATTTTATAGTATTAGCATGATTTAAAAAATTCTCTTAGCAGCTGTGCACGAAAAGAGCCCAAAGACACAAGCTAACTACCCACCATAGTATCCCTAACATTGTGGTACCTATCTGCCAAACAACAACAAAACACATTAAATGTTATGGAAGCATCTCAGCTTTTTATTAGTTTTATATGTCAGCACCACTGTGATAATGAAACAAATGCAAAAATCACTGCCAGGTCTTAAAAATACTGTAACTTTATCTAAAATGTTAACATTCATATTAAACAAAAAAATAATTGCTGATTCACCATAAACTGAACAAACTGCCTAAATAAAGCACTACAGAATGGGAATTTTGGGAACAGTAAGGAAATTATGTTGTTAACTCATAATAATCAATATGCTCAGAAGTAAACTGCTAGTGTATTGCAAAATGCTGTTTTGAGAAAAACATCCATAGAGCAATACATCAAATATATTTGTTTTATCTCCTTCATTTTGACCATCTCGCAACACCCAAACTTGCTGATGCTTCGGAAATTATTCCAAATTTTAAAAACATTTTGGGAATATGCTTGTTTATCACCATACTGCTCATCAGTGATATTCCACTCATTTCAGATGCCTGTAGTTGCCATTTGCTTTACTTCTTACAGCACAAATCAGTAGAAGTATCTATTGTAACTAATGCATATGTGCCTATCCTTATCTGACTAGAGGGGTTTTATGGCTTTAATAACCCATTCTATATGCTGTACTTCTATCTTGAGCTGTTTGCACCACCAAACAAAGGAAGTCTTTTGCACATAATGTGGATACAGTACTGAGAAATTACTTCCTCACCCAGGCATCCTCTTGACTCTTCAAACTGCATTTTAAGCAGTGATTAAACACTTATTTTGTCTCTTGGAGTAATGATCTCATTCTAGCTTTCTGAAAGACCATCTACAAGTAATCTACTGTAATGAATCTGCAAATGTAAATCTGAAGGACAGAAACCTAATACAGATTTATGCCCTCAGCCTTTCATCTATACCCTATGACATTCAGTAGAACACCTTACAAGAAAGAAAGAAAGACATTTTGGGAAATGTTACAGGGTTAGTTTTACCTCAAGTTGATTTTTACTGATGAGATTCCTACCTGTAATAGATTTAATGGTTTCAGTGGATACCGTATGCCCAAGAAGGTCATACTGAACTAAACTGGAAGACTCCTCAGGAACTTCCACTGACTTCTCAGGTCCTTTTGTCCAGGTATAAATCATTTCACTCTTTGGATAAGCATCTACAACACAGCATCAGTTTGTGTAAATAGGAAACTTCTTCTCACACATTACGAAAAGCCCAATCCAAACCTACTGAAGCAGTAAGGCTCTCACTAACAACTTTAGAAGATACCCTTCATATTAAGTTAGCCCCAAAAGCCACCCTCAGAGGAGAATAAATAGCAGCTAAAGTCATACGTCAAGTGTCACACACTAATTCACTATGAATGTGAAGTCTAAACATGAGTTCTTTCTGGATTAGCCCTTATTGGGCATGTAAAGTTTATCATTAAATTACATTAAAATTCTTATCATTAAAATATACTAATTTATAAATAGAATATGTATAAGGAGGATACATTTTGAGACTAGGTGTACCTTTCTTTACAGAAAAGAGTGATTATACTAAAAACTATAGTATATTATATACTAAAAAGTACAATATACTAAAAACTTCAATATTTTAAACTTGTGTTTAAAATATTTGCCAGAACCAGAGGTCAGTAAAAAATCAAAAACAAAACAAAAAACCCACCACCAAAATAGCCCAAAAATAAGCACACCCAAAGAAACATTTTACATTTAATACAAAAGACATAACTTAAGGCTAGCATTCAATCCCTACACAGCCCAAACTCCTGTTACAATTAAATTAAATCAGTCTTGCATTTCAAATGACTACATCTTATTTCAAGTTTCACTGAGGAAAATATCAGGTTAGTGTCAAGCACAATTTCTGCTGGCTGGTGATTCTGCCTGAAGAAATATGCCTGTGGAGAAATCCCTGCTACTGAAGCTCCTGTATAGAACAGCTGGTACCAAGCCAGATCTGACAATGCCTGGTCTCCAGTCTCACCATAAAAGGGATGAAAAACCTTATCAGAGCAGTGTCTTTAAAACCCCCTTTTGGTTGACTACCCAGCTGTGTAAGCTAAATTTATGCTAAGGAAATAAAGGAGTTTCCAGCCATTTCTAACCTCACCAATCTGGGGTCAAAGAAAACAGACTAATAGCTAGACACTGACCATGTTGGAGTGTAAAGGAGAGGTCCATGACAAAGGAGGCTTAGAAGAGTGACCAGATAGTTAATGTAGTGCACCAACCATCCCCAGGCAGTCTCAGAGGTCTCTGCTGTGGATTCAAATTGGGGAATCATAACTACCTTGGTTGTTAAGCAGTATGTCCCAAAATGTTCCTGCTAGTCAAAGTTTGGAGATTATCCAAAAATCTCTGTCTGTCTTCAAAGCAGAAAAGGAAAGTTACCTGCACTAAGATTCTTCTCACCAGTTTAAAAATTATCTAGTTTAAACTTGCCATGCAGAATCCTGTTACAGGCCAAGAGTAAAGATCAAATCTCTGCACATAATCTACATATCTACCATAGGATGTCAATGTGCCTCCACTAACTGCAGAGAAAATCAAATAACCTCCTTCCCTAGGTGCCTTTCACCTGGCTGTTATAAGTTGAGATGGATCCACACTCATTTCCTTCTCCAGAAATCTCACACTTCACTGATTATCTCCCTAAGAATCAAGAACAACTAAGTATTTCAAGCAGCTGTGTAGCCAGAAGAGTGGGGTAGTAGCTGAATCACTGCCCAGTTTTCAATTCTCTGCCTGGATTTAATTTTTGAGGCCCTAAATAGAATTCCCAAGGAAGTTAACAGGAGTTTTGTCTGCATAAGGATTGTGTATCGATATTAGAAAGTTTAGTAATTGCTCAAAATCTACTTCTACTATTTAAATTCTGTAGTTACAAGAAATTTCATAATTGCAACTTACAACTCCCAAATTTGAGAGGACAAGCATGACCATCCATGGGAAAATCCACTAATCTCATGGGACACTCTGCACTTATTGTAAGCCTATAATGGAACAAATTAAATAGTCTCTGGTTGCCATTTTGTCTAGGCAGCATAACTTTTGCATACAATTATTGTAAGAAACCAAACAAACAGATGAAATACCTCATTGTGTACAGGATGGTGCCATTTCTCATTATTCTGAAGAGTTTATTTGGGGCTGTCATATTATGTGCAACAGACTTTTTCCCGTTCCTGAAGAAAGTGTCAGGAGTCCACACCTTCGAAACCATCAAGTTGTTAAGTCTTAAAATTTCAATAGGGCCATCATATTTTAATCTTTTGTCTACCCATGTCTGACGGAAGAAGACATCCATTGTATATTCCTGTATTAAATTTGCAGAAAAGCAAAGATCACATTTGCTTGCGTTTCCTATAAATAAAGAAATCCTCAGAAGCAAAGAAATCAGTAGTAAAGAAAATGCTAAGTCCACCATACAAACATCTTTACACCAATTAATGTGTGTTATGTACTCCTTAATAGCTTAATTTTCCACATTAGTCATATCAATAAATTGCTACACATATTTAATCATTAGGGAATAATTTATCTAATTAGGTTGCAGGAAGAGGGCAACTAAATTTGTAGTCAAGCATATAACCAGAAACAAAATGATGTCTGACAATAAGTGTCAATAAATTCTTAAAGAAAAGGCATCCAAGGATTTTCTGCTGCTGGCTAAATTAAAAATATCATGACAAACAATTACTTCCATTTTAAATTGAGGAAAGAAAATTCAATTTAAACTCATGGAAAGTAAGCTTTTAGCTGAGGAAAACTAAACATTTCCTTTGCCATGCTCACAAAACTCGGATAATAAATCATATATACTCTTACATATATACACATTTGGTTTTAACTACATAAGTATCCCAGTAAATTCCTCAGAAAAGATCCAAAGAAAACATCCAAACAACAACTACAGAACTGCAGACACAGGCACATCATGGGAAGTCATATGTGAATGAATGGACAAAGGAAAGCATTTCTCATCTTGGGAAGCTAAAGCATGTTACAAAAACAAGTCATCATATGGCATAGAAAAACCTTTAACTCCTTTCTAACTTACAGCTGTGATTTTGTTGTTAAGCCAATGTTTTCTGACTTCATTTGAAAATCTTCTGCATGAGGTTACCTTTGAAACTACTTGTATGACCATATCTGTTCTCACCATCAAGAAGGAATGTCTGCTAATGTAGTGAATCTCAGAATTATGTCTGTCTTCCATGGCTGCATCCCCCACTTTGGTTTATACTTTATCTATGAAGAGTCTTATCTAGTGTCATTTCTTGCTGGTGTAGCTCATAAGTAGCAGTTTCTGTTATTAGCTTCTACATGACAAATTTTGTAATATAAGATTTTGTAATATAACATTTAAACTGTTTTCATTACACTGGGTACCAAAGTAACCCAGCTCTACAAAGCCATTCTGATCATCCCCTGTACCAAGACTGCCACTCTTCACTGTTTCAACAAGTTTCATGAGCGCGTCACGTTCAGATCACATTGGGTCACTAATGGATACATTAACTAAATTACTCTATGATTCTATGATTCCAAAGCCAGTTCCTGGATCCCTGTCTAGCCTTGGCTGTAAACTTTCCTTTTGCCACCTTGTTACCTACCTTCAGTCCATGTTCTCACTCCTGCCTTCTCCAATATAACTAATAATTTCCCAGGCAACACAATGTCAAATATTTCAACAAAACCTGAGATGCTGAGCAGCCCCCATTTTAGATTTGAGGCACACATCACTGAATTTCCATGGGACCAGATTCTTGTACCCCTTGTCACACTGAACAGTATCATACTGTACATGACAACCACTGAAGAAGTAAGATGCATTTCAACACGAGACTTCTGTCATGAATGTAGCCCTTGAAAAAAAATCTCTTGCTATCACATATCTTTCCATATGATAGCACCAAATCAGTGCACCACAAAGTGCATGGCCATACTGTATGGCAAGAAAGTTACTGCCTCAAAACTGCATTTCCCTTAAAGAAGTTCTGTTAGGCAGATATGGCTATATTACTTCCATGGGATTTCATAGAAAGAGAAACCACTGTATGATTTAAGGTCATATCACTGAATTATAGAAGCTGATGAGCATTCTGCTGGATTTGACCTCAAATGAATGCAGGTGCTATTCAGGCACAAAAACCAGTACATGCAAATTAACATTACTCTTCTGTGACTATTTCATGCATGTCACTTTGATGTTTAATTTCTGCAGACATTTATGAAAACTCTTATCAGTCAAACATTTGCTGAAAGCAATGCTAAAAGGGGCACAAAGATCAGCAAAGAGTATTAATCTGAAATGAAAACATCAACAAGTATTTGTGAAATGATGTCATTATTATTCCCCTGAGAATAACACAAGCTTCAGAAAGGAAAAGCAATTTCAAAGATATTACACATTTTCCCCACAGTAGAGTGACTTAGATGCTCCCCATAAGGCCTGATTCTGCCTCTACAGCAGCCTGTTTTAAATCCTATGATCTGAATTCCTTAAGCCAACGAAAACCCAGTGAAAGTGTGACCAGAATCAGGCCTGATGTATCTAATTATAACCTATAAATTAAGCTGTTACTAATCTTGCCTACTTTGCATGATTGACAGAACAGTACAGATGAAGCATCCCCCCCTTAGTGCAGTTAATGGTTTCTCAGAACCAGAAAATGGCATTTTAATCCCAGAAATACATACCATTTCTACATCAGAAACAGGTCCAAAACTGGTGACATATATATCTGTTTTGACTTCAGTAACAGGACCTAATGTATGAAAAGGAAGTGAGCAAGAAAATTTGAATTTTGCAGGTCAGCAATTCCCATATAGGATCCTGATACGTGAACAGTTACTGCTTTGAGGGTTCTGTGGACAAGCAAGAGCAAAATGCAAACACAAGGCATTTCAGATGAGTCTCTAATAACAAGTGCTGCTCAATTACCTTTACCACATAAGTAAATCAAAAGCAGAATTTCCATGCAAATCCCCATCCAGAAAACCAATGTTGACTCAACGGATAAGAAAACAGATGCCAAAGAATTAAAAAGGCTCACTGAAAACAACACACTAATTAACAACAAGCACTGAATTCAGGAAATCCAGATTGTTAAAGGCATTTATCACTAACATTTGGTCCTACTGGTAGTAATGGGACTAAAGATATTAGCATGCCATGCACTGGGCAATTCAGTAATGCAGGATCAAGAATGGCACCCATATACTGAGATGTCCTTAAGTGCTTTAATATTAACAATATGAATAAAAATTTGATATCTAAGCTTTTTTGAGGGTCTGAACCTAGGTGTACATGCTATTACAAAGCCTGGCATGAAAGAACTGGGGATAACCTCAGACACTGTTGAAAAGAGTGCTCCAAACAGTGGCCTTGCACTTTCACAGCTGGATATGGCCTAGCAACCATCAGAGAAAGCAGATTCATTTTAATGTATCATTTAGTTTACTACATGACAAAACACCTTGAAATTTCAGACAGACATTCACTCTAGAGTCCCCCTTAAGCCAAAGAACACATGCACTAACTAATTTCACTCGAATTTAGGTCTGTTCCCAATGTAAAAGGCTAGAAAGCTGCTAATCATTACCAGTTATTATGATAACTCTGCAATCAAAGCATTAGCTAATGGTTCAGTTCAGATAATTAACTCACATCATAAACATATCTGTTAGGGGAAAAAAAACCCGGTGATATACAAATTCATAACCACAGTTTCTAAACCCCTACAACTCAAATTTCTACAGTCTGCTTGAGTCTCCTAATTCAGGCATTATCATAGTATTTGCAATCTAAAAATGAAAGGATTACTTAAGACTGTTAGTAGCTGTTTCTAAGAAAAAAAAAATATTAAAATAAAATACTGTTGACAGATGTCACCAAATCAAATGGTAAAGGAGAAAAAGAAATAAGCAACTGGAAAACAGGGAACCCATGCTTCTTGCACCTAGAGCAAGTGTTAAACTGTGGGGGGAAAAAAAAAAAAAAAAAAAAAAA